>JAULJZ010168403.1:0-24955 GCA_032270985.1 Heliamphora pulchella
GGGATAACCATGAATTAATAGGTCGAGTCAAGACCTAAAAACTCGGATGCCTAGCGCACTAGGGCTTTGAGAGATTTTCCTGGTGCACCAGGGCTTGGAACATTGGATGCCTAGCACATTAAGGCTTGGGAAACCTAAGACGCCTTCTGAACTTAGGACCTAGGCGTATTATGGACTAGGGTTTGAAGAAAACCTAAGACACCTTCTGAATTTAGGACCTAGACGCTTTTATGGATTAGGGTTTGAAGAAAACCTAAGACACCTTCTGAACTTAGGACCTAGACGCCTTATGGACTAGGGTTTGGAGAAAACTTTAGACACCTGTTGGACTTAGGACCTAGACGCCTTATGGACTAGAGTTTGAAGAAAACCTAAGACACCTTCTGGACTAAGGACTTAGACACCCTTTGGACTAGGGTTTGGGGAGAACTTAAGAAAGCTTCTCGACTTAAAGACCTAGATACTTTATGGACTATGGTTTGGAGAGAACCTAAGACACATTCTGAACTTAGGATCTAGACGCCTTATTGATCAGGGTTTGGAGAGAATTCTAGACTTAGGACATAGGCGCCTTATGAACTAGGGTTCGAAAAAAACCTAAGAATCGTGACTCACATATGAACCTAGGGTTAAAAAGATTTGCCTGACAGACCAAAATTTAGGGTGCCTAGTCTTCTCAGGCTTGAAAGAACCAAAAGATCATCACTCACACACGAACCTAAGGTTGAAAGTTTTTTCCTAGCGCACCATGGCTTAAAGTGCCTAATCTTCTAGGGCTTAGGGTGCCTAGTCTTTTACTAGGACGTGCAAGAACCAAAAGATCGTCACACACACATGAACCTAAGGATGAAAGGATTTGCCCGACGCACCAAGGCTTAGGAAATTAAATTAACATTAAAAGATTAAACTAGCATAAAAGACTTTTGTGAATTTTGGTATTAAGAAAAATTAAAGAGCAGAAAAATAAAAGAAATGCAATTAAAAGATAATTAAATTAACATTAAAAGATTTAATGCATAAAAGAAAAGAAAGACAAAAGGAATATTACTAAAGGATTTAAACTAAAAGTCAATGTATTGAAAATAACTAGATAATTATTTAATTAAAAAATATGGATGTAGTATTGACAACTACATCCACATAAATGTAAGTGTATTTGATTATGACAATAACGACAGCAAAAGTTGTAATTGCCGAATATGTTAGCACTACTTTTTAATGAATTATAGAATAACAACGTGTTAAGTGTGCAATGTGAATAAAATGATAATTATGAAAGTAATCGAATTACATGAAATACATTAAATGGTGAACAAGATGAACTATATAAATGTAGGAAACATGTAAATTGAAATTGAACTTAACCCGATTACTCCAAAAGAGAGAAAATAGAGATAGAAAGACTAGAGATCCAAACAGAATACCTGGATCGCTAATGAATCCTCGAGTTGAGGAGTGGTGATTAGTAGTCTAATCCTTAAGCAATGATCCAATTCAAGTTAGGGTTTCAATATCGGCGTTAGAGGTCTAGTTCTTGGTACTTCGGCAGGGTTTCGGCGTCAAGGCTCGTACTCTCTCGATGCTTCGGCAGAGTTTCTCTCTCTAAAATTTTATCCTCAAAACGTACCAGGGGTTATGGTATTTATATAATTCTTCAACCAATGTAATGTTGACACATTTTGGAAAATGTCAGGCCATTTGGAGTTAGCGGTCGCCGGGTTCAGTGTGGGCGGTTGCCACAAATCTTCAAGCTTCCATGGGTTTCTTATGGCGGTCACCGTAATGGAGGTGGCGACCCTATTGTTCAATGTTGTAGTCGCTGCCTTGGGCTAGGGTTTCCAAGAGTTTCTTATGTAGGTTTCCATAATGAACAAGGCAACCCCAATGTTCCAACATGGCAGTTCAAAATTTTGAAGTTGGCGGCTCAAAATGGTTACACTGGTTTGAAGGTTTGGCTTACTTGGCTTGGATATTGAGCTTGGATCATTTCTCAAGGATCGTTTAGAAACACTATTCTCTCTATTTTTATCATCGAATTCACCCAGATCAACCTAAGATTGGTGAGGTCAAATTGGAGTGTCTCTAGGTACATGCCGGTATTTTGATTGGTACGAAACTAAGTAATTAACGTACTAATTTTTCTTCAAACGAATACATACCGACTAGTACCAACTGGTGCAGTACGATAATAACAACTATGATTGGGTTCATCTTTAAAATGTCAATAAGCAACAGCAATGGAAGCGCCACGTATTGTACTTTTTACAACTTCTAAGGTCAGTGTAAAAACGGTGGTGTGGCTTTAGGGGATTTTTGTTTGGGTAATTTTGATAAAGTCTATTTTTCTTGCTTATTTAGTGATAATCCTATTCAAAAGTTTTTAATGAAATTGATCCTATTAGTTTTATGATACCCAAAGTACCATTAATAAATCCAACAGAATAAAATAAAATCAATACAATCATATTGCCACACTTTTCTCTCTGCTTCTATTAACCTTCTTTTGTGCTCTGGAATTGGTGCCCAAACATGGAAAAAATTGTGACATATTCTTGGTGAGCCGTTAACAATCATTTGGTACTTTTGCTCTCTTATAATGATTGTTGCACTAAAATTTTTTAAAAATAAACACGTACATATAAACTGTATGGGGGTGAATCCGTATTTAAGATGAGAACGAGAAGAACTAGGTCTCTTGTGATTTTCTCCTTGATCGATCGCTCTTGCACAAATATGAACAGGTGAGACTACCCGACAGACTCGTGTCGGAAAACCCCTTTGATGCTTAAGTCAGTGTTTTATAAGCAAGAGTGAATGAGAAGCTCTTAGTGAAGAGTTCTTTAGATAATTCGATAGAGTTTCTGTAAGTAAAGAGTTGTGGTCTCACATTTGATCACTTGGTCTTGTATTTGTAATGTACCTTGGTGCCCTTTATGGCCATAAAGCACCATCTCCTTTAGGCTCTGCCTTGGCGAGAAGCACTCATCATCATTTGAGTGCTGTCTGAATCCCTTTTTCTCTAAAATGGCTACCTACCAGGGTATTTGGGGTAACCTCAGTTATCATTAATTTTGGGTAGTACGGACACACCACTCTCGTTAATTCTCTTATCTTGGCCACGCATTCTTAATAAAAGCTCTAATGCTTGGCGTATCAGATACCTCTCTTTGGTTGATGCTGTTGAGCTTTAATGAAGATCGGCATCTCAGTTCGATCCCCGATTGCGGTCTTGTTGCTTGGGTCCAGTTTATTTGGTTTTGGGCTTAGATCATCAAGATGGGCCGACCCACCTGATGTGTTTCTGAGCGAATTGTTTGAGCTTGTCGGTGGGTGGGATTGATTCCACTCTGTCAGAGCTTCCTCTCATTGTCTGTGAGTTTCCATATGTGTTTTTGAGCGGATTGCGTGAGCTTCGACCACAGCAGGAGGTAGAGCTTTCTATAAACCTTATCCCGGGGACTGCCCCCGTTTCTATGCCTTCATATCGTTTTACACCGGCCTAGTTGGTAGAGTTGAAAGTACAAGTTCAAGAGTTGTTGGATAAGGGGTTCATCCGTCCTAGTGTGTCTCCTTAGGGAGCCCCAGCATTATTTGCGAAGAAGAAGGATGGATCATTACGCCTTTGTATTGATTATCGTAAATTGAACCACGTAACCGTTAAAAACAAGTACCCCATGCCTCGTATTGATGATTTGTTTGATCAATTGAGAGGTTCTTGTTATTTCTCGAAGATCGACTTGAGATTGGGTTACCACCAATTGCGGGTTAGAGAGGAAGACATTCCAAAGACGGCTTTTCATACGCGTTATGGGCATTTTGAGTTTTTAGTCATGCTATTCGGGTTGACTAACGCACCGACAACGTTTATAGACCTTATAAACTGTATTTTTCATCCTTACCTTGACCAATTTGTGGTAGTATTCGTGGACGACATCTTAATCTACTCCCCATCGGAAGAAGAGCATGAGGAACATCTTCGAATTGCCTTACAGTTATTGCGGGAACATCGATTATATGCTAAATATGACAAATGTGACTTTTGGTTGCCGGAGGTGAAGTTTCTGGGGCATGTAGTTTCAAGGGATGGAGTGGCAGTAAATTCGTCTAAGATCAAGGTGATAATGGAGTGGGAAAGACCAAAAAGTGTGTTTGAGATTCGAAGCTTCTTGGGATTGGCAAGATATTACCGACGATTTGTGAAAGATTTTTCTAGACTTGCAGCGCGTTTAACACACCTTACACGAAAAGGAATCAAATTTGCATGGAACGATAGTTGTGAACTCGTCTTTTTTACATTGAAGACACTATTAACAAGTACGCTCATTTTGACTATTCCGGAGAGAGGACTCGGTTATACCGTTTACTGCGATGCGTCGCACAAAGGGTTAGGTTGTGTGCTGATGCAACTAGGTAAACTGGTGGCCTATGGATCGAGACAGTTAAAAGTTCATGAGAAAAATTACCCTACACATGATTTGGAGCTCGCAGTAGTGGTTTTTGCTCTTAAGACTTGGATGCACTATCTGTATGGGGAACGCTTTGAAGTATTCTCGGATCATAAAAGCTTGAAGTATGTATTCTCACAGAAGGATTTGAATCTGCGTTAGAGAAGATGGATGGAGTTCTTGGGAGATTACGATTTTGATCTCCAGTATCATCCGAGCAAGGCAAATGTGGTAACCGATGCTCTCAGTCGAAAGTCCTTGAGCACGTTAGCAAGGATAGCAGTTAAAGAGTGGAGTATGCTCGGAGAAGTCGGAGAGTATGACCTTCGTTTAGGGAAGTTTGATGGGGATGCCACTCTATTTACGATGATTTCTCTACCCACCCTTGTTCATCACGTTGTTGAGGCACAACAATCAGACGCTGAGATTTTGAAGTTTCATGAACGAATTTCGAATGGCGAGGATGTTTAGGAGTGGACTATCCACCCTGATGAAAGCCTGAGGTTTGTAGGAAGGATCTTTGTGCCAGAAAAGCTTTGGTAAGACGTACTTTGCGAGTTTCATCATTCACGCCTGGCAGTGCATCCAGGTGGCACAAAAAAGTATCATGACATACGTAGGCAGTTTTGGTAGAAGGGTATGAAGAAAGACGTTGTGCTTTTTGTTTCGCGTTGTCTCACTTGTCAACAAGTGAAAGCCGAGCACCAGAGACCAGCGGGTCAGCTGCAACCGTTACCAGTGTCGGAGTGGAAATGGGAAAATATTTCCATGGATTTTGTTTCGGGTCTTCTGAGATTGCCGAAGGGGCATGATGTCATATGGGTTGTGGTGGACAGATTGACTAAGTTGGCACATTTTCTACCAATTTGCATGACGGATTCGGTTGATAAGCTTAGTAAGCTCTACATACACGAGATTGTTAGACTCTACAGGGTGTCGATTTCTATCATTTCTGATCGGGATCCTCGTTTTACGTCATGTTTTTTGCAGAGTTTGCAGTCAGCTATGGGAACGAATCTACTTCTTACTACCGCTTTTCATCCCTAGACGGACGGCCAATCGAAACGCACTATTCAGATACTCGAAGATATGTTGCGAGCATGTGTTTTGGATTTTCGTGGGTCATGGGAGGACCATCTACCGTTGGTAGAATTCACCTACAATAATAGTTACCAATTGAGCATCGAGATGGCACCTTACGAGGCATTGTATGGTAGACCTTGTAGGTCACCCATGTGTTGGATCGATGTCGGTGAGACAGCCGTGTTAGGGCCCGAGCTTGTGCGTGAGACCACAGAAAAGATCATCGCAATCCTTAAACATTTAATGACCACCCAAAACCGTCAGAAGAGTTATGTAGATAAGAGAAGGAGACCGTTAGTGTTTGAGGTAGGAGACCACGTATTCTTGAAGATTTCACCACGGAAAGGTTTAATGAGGTTTTGTAAGAGTGAAAAGTTATCGCTGCATTTTATCGGCCCATTTGAAATTCTTGATAGAATTGGAGAGGTAGCTTACCGCCTCGCCTTGCCACCCCAAGTAGCCTCCGTACACAACGTTTTTCACGTGTCTATGTTGCGCAAGTATGAGCCAGACCCGTCCCATGTCTTGGATTGGACAGAGTTGTTGGTTGATGAGGATGTTACCTACGAAGAAAGACCAGTGAGAATCCTTGACACTAAAGAGCAAGTCTTATTGGGAAGAACTATTCAACATGTAAAGGTGTTATGGCTTCATCATGGTATTGAGGAAGCTACGTGGGAACGAGAATCAGAAGTTCGTAGAAATTATCCCGAGTTGTTCAGTCCTTGATATGTGTGTGATTTCGAGGACGAAATCTCCTAAGTGGGGGAGATTGTAGTGAGTTGGACCCTTGTTATTTTTTTGAGATTTTAATGAAAACAAATATGTTATGTCCATTGGAGATGTTTGGGGGTGTAAACCATGCATGAGAACATATTCTTGAGCATGTATGTGTTCGTTAATGATGGTTAAGGGTGGATTTATGTAGGAGAATGTTGTTGAGTGATGTTTTGTACGTATATGGTTCAGTTGCAGCTTTAGTGATTCAGGATCCCAGTCCAGGCTGACCGCTCGAGCAGAGGCCTGACCGCTTGAGCGGACAAGTGGCAGAGAGTTTCTGAGGGATAGGACCGCTCGAGCAGTGGGGGTCCGCTCGAGCGGACTGTCGTAGAGCAGACCTTTTAAAAGGTCACGCTGGGGCTTTTGTTCTTCATTCTTTCTCTTCCTCTCTCTCTCTCTCTAGAGTAAAGGTAAGGACTAGGGTTTGTGATTGGAGAGTGTGGGAGCTCTCTTAACCTTTCTTGGGGTGATCTCTTGCCTTCCTCTCTGTGGTTCAATCGTTGGAGGTTCGATCTTATCTTTGGGGACGTTCTTCTCACCGTATGGTTAGAGATTCTCGTGATTAGAGCTCTTCTGAAGCTTTTTCTTGTAGATCTAGCATCCCAAAAGGAGGATCTAAGACTCTCCTTGAATATTTATGTGAGTTGTGTTGTATTTTCCAATTTGTGAACACAAAAGCATGAGATTTATGTTTTCAAAGCCCTAAATGGGAGTTTGGTGATAACGAGGGTTAAAGCTTGGATTTATGAGGAATTTAATATGTTTTTATCTTGGCGTTGTTATTTCTTGCGATTAGATTGAGAAATGAGATATTTGGGTTTGGGTTTTGAGTTAGAAACTATGAAAATTTGTGGTTTTTTTGATTTTAAAGACTTGGTATGAGGAAATTGACATGAATTGGTTAAATTGGGAATTCTCCAAACTTATTGTGAGCTTAATCCTATATATTATGTGACACATATTGTTGTCAAGCCAAAATGTAGGTTTTATTGAATAAAAGCAATGAATTTGTGAGTTTAAAGCCACATGGTGGTTAATTCGGGTTTGAGCCCTAAAATGATGGAAATCTAAATAATGGAATCATGTGATGAAATGGATTTGGTGAGAGGAACCAATTAGGTTGGACTCACGTGCGTGTGTTGTGTTGTGATATGTTGAGAAGGACCGATTTCTGGATCTATGGATTGTTTAAGGTTGGGTACGAGTTGCTCCTCGGTAAATGACCGAAAAACTGCGCAGACTGGGTTCTCTGCCTGCTGGCTAGCAACTGGGAAAGGACATTAGTCGTGTTGAGGTATAGAACGTCCAGTTACTTCAAGGGGCCTGTGTGGCCAGGTTGAGTGCAACGCTACGTGGGTCTATACGTTCGTCCGACGCCGGTGCCTATGATCTTGAACCATGAATTGGTGAAATATGAAATGAGTTGGCAAAGCGTGTGTACATATGTGTGAGTTATAATTAATTGGGTTGGTGAAACCTCAAATTCAGAACATGATAAAACGGTGAAATATGTTGAGTGAATTGGAAATGATAAATGATTTGGGTTCTTTGGGTCTACCAAGATGGATAATTCTATGGGAACAAAAAGGGAATATGGAATAACAATTCTTTTGCACAAAAACCCGGTTATGCATGGAAATTTTATCTCAAAACATACAATATGAAGTGATCAAGCTCATGCGTGCATCTTGCATAACCATCTTCGCATGTCATACAAGTATTCAATGTTAATCTTGTTCCTACGAGTTTCGGCTCATGTTGTTTAACAACATTTCAGGTGATAGCAGAAAGAAGGCTTTGGAGTAAGATCTGTGGTCGGTGGCTTTTCTTTTGAAAATTAATAGGATTACATTTCTTTAAATAGTCAATTTTTGAGAAATGAAAGTGTAAAGATGTAATTCCTTCCTTTGAACATTTGGAATGTTGTAATTATAGATGGGGATACTGTCGTTTTAAGGCCTTAGGGCCATGTGTTCATATGATGTATGCATGTAAGGACGCTCTTGTTTCAGTTGGGTTGGGCGTTTTGATTATTTAAAGAATGATTTTGGCAACGGTGTCTAACTTATGATGAATGATTATTTTGTTCTCGGATGTGTATTTTCATTCCTCGATTTCATTCACTCAAATCAAGTTTAATAAGAACAGTTACGTGAACCCTGTTTCCAAAACATAAATGGTTTTCATAGGTTTTTGGGCTATAACTCTCAGGTGTGTCACCGCTCGAGCGGTGCGACGTCCACTCGAGTGGTCTCTGCTGAGTGTTTGGTGTTGAAATTTATTTTAAGCCAAGTTTCTCATAAATGGCTTTTTGGGGTACAAACGGGTTATTTAACGGCATAGTTTTCAAAGAAAGGGGTTTTCACCTCGGGTGGGTTTCAAAAGTATATACAGATTTTATTATGTCGGGATCGGGGTGCTACAAATTGGTATCAGAGCTGTAGGTTCGAATACCTAGGAACCGTGGGGGTGAGTGATCCATTGCGTGAGAGTTTGCATTGATGTGTGGCATTTATGACTAGGTATGCTAGCATGAAGCATCTTGAGCGTAATTTGACATTTGCATGCTATGTGGTGTTTGGGTATAGAGGTTGGACTTTTAGGATGATATGTTTGGCCCTTGGGCGGCCGGTCGACTGGTTTGGGGTTTGAGTTAGAAAGGCATTTGGCTGACGTCCGTTCTAACTAGAAATCTGAACGAGTTAGCCGGATTGATGTGTCATTCTGATTAGTCCCCCTCGCTATGTGTTGCATAAGGTGTATTAATATGATGATTAGGATGAAGTGATGTCTTATTGAAAAGTGATTTCATCTGTGAGAGATGGATTTTCGTGGACTTGTGTTGATGATTCCTCTCCTTGTTCTTTCTTATTCGTAGAGAGATGATGCCGAGATGTGGTAGGGGCCGAGGTCGTGCGTTTGCTCAAATTCCGGAAGAGGGGGATGTTCATGCCCCGCAGGAACAAGTGGACGGTGTTGATGTTGTTCGATAAATGCTTGCCACAATGAGGACGATGGCCGAGTAGTTGCTGCTTCTGAAGTGTTGCGTCGTCGTATGGAGCCATAAATGCTAATGGCACGCCTCCTACTTTTCTTCCCTATAAAAGGCTCTGATTGGCATTTTTTGTCATCTTTTCACCATTAACGTCACTCTACCCCTTGCTTCTTTGACAACCAATACTAGGATTCCAACGTAGCTAAAATCCTCCTTGATTCTTCTCAGTAAGTGTTTTTCCTTTCTTGATTTTCATTTTAACCTTTAATCCCTTAATTTTGAGCATGCCCCCCTTTGTTCTTTTTCCTTTATCTCTAATTTTTCAAGAAGAAATGTTAAACTGCAGTGATTGGTATCTACCCTTGTAGAAATGAAAAAATTCTAGCGTAGATACCAGATTCCCGAGGATGTTAATATAACCCTAACCATCGTTGATGACTCTCGAGAAGGGATTTTGAAATTGCCCTTCCGCTTGTGGCCATAGTGGAAAGGGGAGTTTGGTTCCCCTTGCACCCCCTTCTTAGCTGAGCTCTTGACCACAACAGGAGCCCCATGCAAGTATCCTTCAATGTCTTCAAGATAAGCATGGGCATTGTAAAGCTAAATCGTATCCTCAGTACTAATCTTAGTATCCAGAATATAATTTATTGCTACAACATGATTCAACACACCAATGGTTCTTATTATCTCAAGGTGAAAAGGACTGCGAAGAAGTTGGTGATTGAGCTACTGGAGCCCGAGAATGATGTGGATGATGATTTTGTCATCGTATCTAGGAACTTCAAGTTTAGAGCCAACGAGGTCGAAGACTCCTTCACTGTTTCGCGAGTTTTCAACCTTGGCCTGGGTAGCCCCAACTTTTTTTTTGCTTCTTTGTTTAACTTAGCTTTCCTTCTTTATTTTGTGTTTCACAATTCTTCTTTACTCCTCGATGCAATTGTGCTTGCGAACAACAAGTCCCGAGCTATTGTTCTCAAGATCCACATCCTTGATTTGAAGAAAATGTGGAATATAAAGGGCTTTCTGAGTAGGAAAGTCTTAGTTGAGCGATACACATCCTTCTAAAGTACATACCCCCTTACCAATCATTTATCTGAATCAGCTCAGTGAGAGTGAGGGTCATATCGAGTTGAGAGTGTCACACCCTCACTCTAGGGATCGAAAATCGATATTTATAGCAATCACAAGAGTATTGAACTGGAATTATTTATTTATAGGGACTAAAGTAACTGTACATGCTATAGATATGCTATTTTATACTCCCATACTCCCAAACCAGCGTATATTTTACAAAACAAAACTTCATACTTCTGGTCTTTTTACAAAAAGATTAAAACAAGAGTTTCAATTTAACTACGAGCCCGGGATTATGAACCTAACAACTGTGGTGGATCAATTCTAGCCATCCCTGCGATCTGCAACCACAAAGGTTATAGGAGAGTGCACTTAGTATTATAATGAACAAAATAGAAAACAGTCATTTCATTCAAAATATCATACCTTTCATAAGAGATATAAAAAAAAATACGGCATTTACTCGTCACAAAAAAAATCTCTTAAATAACATTCTCAGCCATTTTCAAAGGTATCTTACTCAAACTTTTCAAAAGTATCTTTCAGGTTCAATAGCCACGGGTCATTGAATTCACTGTCACATAATTTAAAAGTCCAGTTCTTGGCATAACCGTCACAATTCAAATTGAAACTGTCTTATTCACAATCTATACCCAACAGTGACCAAGTAGTCGTCCACCTCACGACCGAAAGTTTCGACGGTACCATAACCTCAATTCTCAATGCACGGGTAGCAACGTGATGGAATGAGGGCCACTCTCCACCAAGCACGAGTGATATGTGCTGTCCGGGACTTAGCCCGCAACGCCTTTAAGGAAAAAACCCTCACTTAATGGGAAACCTTCCCCATAGAGAGAACCAACACCCATAATTAGGTAACCTCCCCTAACATGATATAAAGGGCCGAAAACTCTTATAATTTGGCACGTTGGAACAGCATCTTATCATATCAATAACATTTGTCAAAATGTTTATATCACAAACATATGCTTTTCAATTCAAAAGGTACAGATAGCATATTTAGAAATATCATAGTATTTGAATAAAAGATCATGCTATCACAAATTTTTATACTTCAAAACATGGATATAAAGCAGAATTAAAGTATAATTCATGCATTTCTGTTCAGAATAATACTTAAATACTCTCACATTGACTTAGGCGTGACAAAATTATTTTCTCGTTTTCGATCCCAACTTCCTAATCTTGATGTGACAAGATTTCGGTGCCTATCAAAAACCAAAATTTCTACGTGTAAGTGTAGGATACTAATCTTGTACAAAATTTTAGAATTTTTGATTATTTATGATTTAAAATTTCCAAGTAGAAATAAAATTTAGTTAAAATTTGATAATTTATTTAGCTTATTTGGTTAATCAAAATTTATTATTTAAATTTAGCTTTCGGACAAAATTTGTATCTTTAATCTTACAAAATTTTCAATTATATATTTGAAAGTACCCAATACATAAGATTCAACTTAAAATCTCATTTTAACTTACTTTAGTTAAAAATTTGGTTTAACTAAAATTTTAAAGAGGTAAGTAAACTTATTTAATTCTATTTTAATCTAAAGAATAAAATCTTAAATTTTGAAATTCCTATTTTAGTTAACACTTGGCTTAACAAAATTTACATTTTATGACATAAAAAAATTATTAATTTAATTTAGTCTTAAAATAATAAAATCTTTTATTATTATTATTATTAGTATTATTATTATTATTTATTTATTTATTACACACACACAAGCCACTCACGCACACACATACACTAAACACACTACACAAAACACACCCACACACACATACATAATATACATATATTATATAACACACAGACACACAGCAGTATATATATATATATATATATATATATATATATATATATATAAAGTACACACACAGCACACACACTAAACACACACACGCAAACCTACACATATATACTAATTCTTCTCATGCATGCACAGTGATGGCGTCGGTTGTGGTGGTGGAGGTGCACGGTGGTGGAGGTGAGGTGGTGGTGGTGCTGTGTGGTTCGGGTGGTGGTTTATAGAGAGATATACATTGGAAGACTGAGGGAGAGATGACAGAGAGAACAAAGAGAGAGATAGAGGGGGAGATATTGCAGAGAGAGAGAGAGAGAGACTGACGGTAGTCTGACGGGTGGCCGGAGGTGGGGGTTGCTGGCGGGGACAAGTGGTGGGGGCGACGCCGGTGATGGTGCCAGTGGTGGCTGGAGGGCGGACCTGGCGGTGGTGGTTGCGGTGGGGGAGCGCGGCTGGTGCTGTGCGCCGGCGTCGCAAGCTTCTGTTGGAAGCTTCAGGCGAGATGAAGCTCTCAGCTTCTTCTGTTACTGTTGCGTTGAAGCTTAATTGCTTCTGTTGAGAATTTATTCTCAGGAGCCTCCTTTCCTCTATATATATATATATATATATATATATATATATATATATGCACACGTACTTTTATTTATGTGTGCATAAGTCTCATCGCTAGCCCAATATTTATAGGGGAGTTTGGGACAGGTGGGATACTGCATGAGTTATTTTCACATGCACCATCACAAGTATACCGTAAGATTAAAAAATATTATTTTTGATACATTGTGAAATTTTTGATGTAAAATTTTTAATTCAGAAAAAATTGAAAATTTAAATATAAAGTTTTAATATATTTTTATGAATTATCGTGAAATCAGAATTTGAATAAAACTTTTCTAACCATATAATAAATTTTCATTTCGATCTTTGATTATTTAAAATTTAATTTGATGTATGTTTTTGAGCTCCACTCTTGAAATTAAGTATAGGGTTTTATTAGGAATTTTATTTTTTATTTAGAGATTTTCTACTAATATTTTATTATTTATTATTATTATTATTATTATTATTATTTTTATAACAACTCGTCAAATATTATTATTTTTAAATATTATTATATTATTCTAAGGAGTAACACGTGTCTTATTTTTCTTAGTTGCTAAGGTACGGGTTATTACATTCTACCATCTTTTAAGAAATTTCGTCATTGAAATTTTTGTACCTTTCTACTCAAAAAGGTGTGGATACTTCTTTTGCATGTCCTCTTCTAGTTCCCACGTGGCTTCTTCTATTGAATGGCTCCGCCACAATACTTTTACTAATGGAATGATTTTATTTCGCAGAACTTATTCTTTTCTATCTAGTATTTGTACTGACTCCTCTTCATACGTAAGGTCGGGCTTCAGATCGACTGGTTGCACTGTGAGTACATGTGAAGGATCAGGCATGTACTTTTTTAACATCGAGACATGGAATACGTCGTGTAATCCTGACAACTCCGGAGGTAGGGCCACTTGATATGCTGTATTGCCAATTCTTTTAATGATCTCATATGATCCAATGTAACAAGACTCAATTTTCCTTTCTTCCCGAATCTCATAATTCCTTTCCATGGCGATATTTTTAAGAATACATGATCTTCGACTTCAAATTTCAGGTCGCGTCTCCGATTATCCACGTAGCTTTTCTATCGATTCTGAGACTGCTTCAATCTTTCTCGAATCAATTTTATTTTATCGGTGGTGATTTGCACAATTTCAGGGCCAAGTAGTTTCCTTTCTCCAACTTCCTCCCAACAAATTGGATTTCGACATTTCTTTCCGTACAATGCTTCGTAAGGGGCCATTCATATGGTTGACTGAAAACTATTATTATACGTGAATTCAATCAATGACAAGTGTTCTTTCCAACTTCCGACAAAGTCCAATACACAGGCTCTAAGCATATCCTCTAACGTTTGAATTATCATTTTTGATTGGCCGTCAGTTTGCAGGTGAAAGGCCGTACTAAACTTTAATGTAGTCCCTAATGCCTTTTGTAAACTTGGCCAAAATCTGGATGTAAAACGCGGATCTCTATCGGATACTATGGAAACTGGTACGCCATGCAAATGAATAATTTCATCAATATAAAGTCGTGCGAACCGATTCATAGGAAACGTCATTTTTACTGGTAAATAGTGTGCCGACTTCGTCAATCTATCCACAATTATCCAGATAGCATCACTTCCCTTGGGTGATCGTGATAGTCCAACCACAAAATTCATGATGATATGTTCCTACTTCCACTCAAGTACAAGTAAAGGTTGTAATAATCCTGCTAGCTTCTAGTGCTCAATTTTAACTTGTTGGCATACTAAATATCTTGCCACAAAGTCTACCACATCTTTCTTCATCCCACTCCACCAGTATCTTTCCCTTAGATTCCTATACATTTTCATGCTTCTAGGGTGCTTTGTATATGCTGAATTTTGAGCTTCATCTAAGATTTACCTCCTTAATTCTTCATTATTAGGCACATATAGTCGGTGTCCAAACCATAATACATCATCCTGAACCTCGAACTCCATTTTTTCTTTAGCAATTGCCTCTGCTCTTATCTTATCCACTTGATTGTCTGCTAACTGGGCTGCTCGAATCTGATCTAACAAGGTTGGCCTTACCCTAAGTGTTGCTAATAAACCCCCGTCTTTTCCTATTACAAGGGTGATTTCGAGCGATTGTATTTTAGAAAATGCATTATTCTGTACTGCCTGAAGATGCGCTATACTTCCTGATGATTTTTGACTTGGGGCATCTACTACTACATTGGCCTTTCCCGGATGGTAGTGGATTGTATAATCATAATTCTTAATTAGTTCCATCCACCTTCTCTGTCTTAGGTTAAACTCCTTCCAGGTGAAGACATACTTTAAACTCTGATGGTCGGTGAATATCTCACAGGTGACCCCGTATAAGTAATGTCTCCATATTTTGAGTGCGAAAACAATTGTAGCCAATTCCAGATCATGGGTAGGGTAATTCCTCTCATGAGGCTTTAACTGTCTAGATGCATATGCAATCACTTTTCCATGTTGCATCAAAACACAGCCCAACCCTTGGTGTGACGCATCACTATAGACTACAAAACCTTCACTGCCTGATGGGAGGGTGAGTATAGGGGCTGACACCAACTTAGACTTTAGTTCTTGAAAATTGTGTTCACATTGGTCAGACCATCGGTAAGAACCAGCTAAACCCAAAAAGCTACGTATCTCTGTTACGTTGGTTGGTCTCACCCAATTTACTACAGTCTCAACCTTCACCGGATCTGCTTGAATTCCATCCCCAGATATGACATGACCTAAGAACACTATTCGATCCAATTAGAATTCACATTTAGAGAACTTTGCATACAGTTTATGGTCTCTTAAGATTTGTAAAGAAATCCTCAAATGTTCTGTGTGTTCTTTCTTACTTCGTGAATATATCAGAATATCATCAATAAATACAATAAAAAATTTATCTAAAAATTTCTTAAACGCCCGATTTATCAAATCCATAAATACCGCAGGCGCATTAGTCAACCCGAAAGGTATTACTACAAACTCATAATGACCATAGCGAGTTCTAAAAGCAGTCTTAGGTATGTCTGACTCCTTTACCTTTAACTGGTGATATCCTGACCTCAAGTCAATTTTCAAAAATACTTTTGCTCCTTGTAACTGATCAAAAAAATCATCTATCCTGGGCAATGGATATTTGTTCTTAACAGTTACTTTATTTAACTGTCGGTAGTCAATACACACCTGAGAGTCCCATCTTTCTTCTTAACAAATAACACAGGTGCTCCCCAAGGTGAGGCACTAGGTCTGATGAATCCTTTTTTCAATAATTCTTGTAATTGCTCCTTCAACTCTCCCAACTCAGCAGGTGACATTCTATATGGAGGAATAGATATATGTGGCGTTGAGATTTGGGGATTAAAAAAATGAGAGAATTCAAATATGTTTTGAAAAATACTTTAACACCTTGAAAATTAACTTTTAAAAACTCTATTTTATTGAAAATAGAGTCGCCACTTAGTTTTTGAGAAAAATTAAGAAAAACAAAAGTGGCTAACTGATCTTAAAAACGTTTAACTAGAGAAAGAGGGTCCGGGGGCTAAGGCACGAATCAGAAAAGGTGTTAGGCACCCCGTTCGCCTAACCGTAAGATTGGCTTCTACTAATCATCATTGATTCTTTAATAGAATTTCTCAAATGCATACAAATAAAGAAAATGGAGGCCAGGAGAGAACATTCAAAATTAAGTATTAAAAATACATAAAATATGTACATAACACTCCAAAACAAATGAATGTCAAAAGAAAAATCCTAAGTCCTAAGGCATGCGATTTCTAACTAAAGGATACATAGAACAATTCTGCATGCAATATTGTTTAAGTAATCTAAATTAACATGCTTTGGTTAAAAAATGGAATGCTAAAGATACAAAACTACCTAAACATGATTTGCTACAAAATAATCTTGAAACAAAGTGACTAAATTGTAAACTAATATGTACAATATGCTTGTTGTCAAGTTACCTAAAAAGTTTAGAAAACATGTATAAATTGTTTGTTAAAAATCAAGGTAATAAAGCCTACTAGCAAACATTTCGTATTAACAAGCAAATATTTAAAATTTTAATTTGAAGAATAAAGAAAAAGGTTTGCAAAAGATTAATTAAGCCAAAAATAAAATATTAGAGAAATATTTATTTAAACTACTTAAAAGAAAACTATCTACATTTTATGTTTTTGAACAAATCAAAAAAGAAAGGAATGAAATAAACAAAAGAGTTTTAATTAAATTACATTACCATTTAAAAGAAAAAAGAAAAAGAATGACAACTAATATACAAGGCTTTTTGTGATTTTTGTAGTTAATAAAAGAAAGTAACATGAAAGAAAAATTAAGCTAATAAAGGAAGATTTTTAAAAGCAAAGAAGATGTGATCATTAATGTTTTTATATTTTTCTTAAAAAAGATTAAAAGAAAAAGAAAAGAAAATGGAAAAAAATAAAAAAACAAAGGAGTTTTGAATGGAAAAATTATGATGCTATTCAAAGATGAAAATTAGATTATAAATTTTTTTGTGATTTTGGATTTATGAAAGAAAAGCTAGTAAATAAAGTTATAAAAAAAAGAAAATTAACATGAAACAAAATGCTGGAAAATAAAATTGTACTAAGAAAAGAAAAGAAAAGGAAATAAAATTATTTAAATGAACATTAGACTAATGCTTAAAAAAAATGAGTATTGAATTAAAAGAATAAGAAAAGAAAAAAATAAAATGCTTGAATATTAAAACAATGCTAAGAAAATTGAAAGAACATTAACCTAATATTATAAGGAAAGAAAATAAAATAAATGATACATTGGAAGGAAATTACATTAAGCTAATTACAAAGAAAATAACAAAGAATGCACATTACAAGAAATTTAAATTACATTAAAAGAAAAAAAAAAGATGAATTGCACTAATTGAAATTAAGAGAAATTAATTACAACTAATTCAATGATCAAGTATGGGTAAAGTATTGACAACTATACTCATATGGATGCAAGTGCATTAATATAACAATTAACAATATTAATTAGTTGCAATTGTTAAAAATGTTAGCACTATTTAATGACTTTAACAATTTGTAATAAGCTTAAAGTAAAAGTAAGTAAATCAATAAAACAATTAAATTAAGTAGGCTAAAACATGAATTTAACTATGAATATAACAATTAATGAACAAAACAAGAGTATAATTGAAATAAATTCGTGAAAATTATCCCGATCACTCCACAAGAGAGAATGTGGAGCTAGAAGGATCGGGAATCCAAGCGAGGTACCTAGATTGTCAGAAGATCCTCAAGTCGGGGAATGTGTCTCGGTAGTCTAATCCTTGAGTGGTGATCCAAACTAGGGTTTGGGAACTTCGGAGGCTCGGATCTCGGCATTTCGACAGGGTTTCGGCGTCAGGGTTCGAAATCGCTCGGTATATCAGCAGAGTCTCTCTCACTCAAAATTCTGTCCTTGAAAACGTACCAGGGGTACGGTATTTATAGAGTTTTTCAGCCAATGTGATACTGCCACATTTTGGGGACACGTCAGGCCATTTAGAGTTGGCGGTCGTCACAATGTGAGTTGGCGATCGCCATATTGAGGCCGGCGGTTGCCATTTTGGAAAAGGTTCCACAAGGTTCGATTGACGGTCGCCACAATGGAGTTGGTGGTCGCCATGTTTGGGAATTGCTTGGACAACAAGTTTTTGGCTTCGAAGGTTTTTAATGGTTAAGGTTCAAATACCGAGCTTGGATCACTTCTCGAGGATCGAATTGAGGCACTTGTTCCCCCTTTTTTTTCATCTCGGATCCTCCTAAGATTGGGTGGGGTCAAATTGGGGTGTTTACATTTGCCCCTCTTTGATATGACTGTATAGTAACGCGTGATACAAGTTATATCAAAGATCCAGAGACAACAGTTATTTGATCGAACCATCAATCTTAGGCCACAAACACACTAGCATACGTATGATGTTGGTCGTACTCGAACTTTTATCGAGTTGCCTACGTACCCCTTTTGCTATGGATCAGACCAAAACGTAGTTCCTGGGACAAAATGCAAAGATGAAAAATATGATACAAAATGTAGCACGATATAGATGTTAACATGATGCAGATGCTGGTATAATCGAACAAATCCTAAAGATCGAGTTAAGATTAAAGGGAGTGCAAACAAATCAAAGATCAAGTTAAGATCTAAGAACTCAGTTGGATAAAATAATTAAAATGATCGAGTTAAGATCTAAGAAATTATTTTAACCGGGAAAGTAATCATGAATTGATTGGTCGAGTTAAGACCCAAAAATTCAGGACGAGGTATGAGATAAAAATAATTGAAAGCCTAGTTACGACTTAACATTAAATTTTTTGAAAAATGGACCACGGATTAATAGGTCGAGTTAAGACCTAAAATTTGGAACGAGATATGAGATAAAAATAATTAAAAGTCTAGTTACGGCTTAAAATTAAGTTTATCGAAAAATGAACCACGAATTAGTAGGTCGAGTTAAGACCTAAAATTCAGGACGAGGTACGGGATAAAAATAATTAAAAGCCTAATTACGACTTAAAATTAAATTTATCAAAAAATAAACCATGAATTAATAAGTCGAGTTAAGACATAAAATTCGGGACGAGATACGGGATAAAATAATTAAAAGCCTAGTTACGGCTTAAAATTAAATTTATCGGAATGAAATTATCATAAAGAGATGGAGTAGCAAAAACGAGGGTTAAAATGATTATCATATTTGCAAAATGTAAACAAAAATAACATACGTGAAGTCAATATGCATAAATAACATACCACAAGAAAATAAAATTATTTATGTATATATATTGAAAATCATTTTTGTTAATAAGGTGCGCACAAAGATGAAATAAGACACCGACAATAAAAACATATTTAAAAGAAAATATAATAAACGTATCTATAATAACAAAAATCACCCCCATACCGTCCTTTAAGAAAACCCAAAACGCCATGATGATGCTTTGACATGGCGGTCGCCGGAATGGATGTGACGTGACGTTTTGACAACATGGCGGTCGCCAAGGTGAAACCCATATGACATGGCAACCGCCGGGTAAAAACCCCTAAGACATGGTGATCGCCGTGTGACGCTTGAAAAACTTGGTGGTCGCCAACATGCAACATGGCGACCGCCACCTCGAGACGCGCATTCGTATCTTTAAGACACGCGAACTGGCTCATTTGTGCACTTTTCACTCTCTCTAGCTTCCAGACGCTCTCAACTCTCTCTCGCTCTTTCTTGCTTCCACATTCTTTCTTGCTTTCTACTTACTCTGAGATGTTTACGCTGCTTCTTGTGCTTCTGTTCCTTTTCATGGCCGGCTCGGGCCGGGGAGACGATGACTTGGGGGTACAACGAGGCCGTGCTGCTGCTGAGAGTTCCTCCATGGGGACTCTCAGGGATACGACCACCAGTCAGCTCGCCGGTGGGGTTACTGCTATGCAGCCTAGCGCTGCGATGGATGCTCTCCTACTTGAGACAGAACGCGCCTCTCGCCAGACAGCCGAGGAGGAGGCACGAGCTGCTGCTGAGGCACAGGCAGCTGCATACGCTGCTGTCAAGGCCGCGATGACTGATTTTCTGGATCCAAACGCTGGAGAGGGTGATCCAGCACCTTTTGACCCACACACCTACGATCCGGTTCCTCGCCGCATTGTCTATCGCGGGATGAGACACTACGAGCCTCTTGTTGACGCGATTGTTGCTGACGTTCTTCTCCGGGAGCCTCACCACCATATCTCTCGTCAGCGACTCTTAGTAGGTTACCTATCCTTACTGTTTTAAATACCAAAGCATGATTTATCAAACGTAGACGCATGCTTAGGACACCCATATGATGATGATGATGATGTGTTTAGGGATGATGATGAATGATGATGATGATGATGATGCGTTTTGGTATGGATGTGATGTTTGGGATTTGGACTTAGCTTAGGTACCTTTGCTATGGAGATTTAAAACAGTAGGGACACTTTAGATTTTTGGACAGATAATGAAAAGGGGGTACTTATTTTAGTGAAAAGTATAAAAATTAAATGAGGGATTTTTTTTAGGAATATTTGAGAAAATTTTGGAGAAAGAAGAAAAAAAGCTTTGGAATCATTAGAAAATCTTAGGAAAATTTTGAGGAAAATTCGAAAAAAAAAATTTTTAAAAAATCTTATGAGAAAAGTTTTAGAAAAAATTTGAAAAATCGTAGAAAATTTGAAACAATTTGAAAAATTCTAGAAATGTTTTAGAAAATCCTAAAAAATTTGAAAATTTTAGAAAATTTGAAAAATTTTGAAAAAAAATCTTAGGAATCTTTTAGAAAATTTTAGGAAAGTTCGGGAAATTCGGAGAAAAATTTTTTTTAAAGAAATTTTTTGTTATTTCTTTTAGGAAAAACATAAAAAGAAATGAGGGGAGATTTTTTTTTTTTTTTTGTGTGTTTGTTTCTAGGGGATGAAAACTAAAGGTGCAATTTTGTCAAAAATTACTAAAAATTACGATCCGGTTCCTCGTCGCATTGTCTACCGCGGGATGAGACGCTACGAGCCTCCTGTTGACGCGATTGCTGCTGACGTTCTTCTCCGGGAGCCTGACCACCATATCTCTCGTCAGCGACCCTTAGTAGGTTACCTATCCTTACTATTTTAAATACCAAAGCATGATTTATCAAACGCAGACGCATGCCTAGGA
This sequence comes from Heliamphora pulchella, assembly GCA_032270985.1. NCBI lineage: Eukaryota > Viridiplantae > Streptophyta > Magnoliopsida > Ericales > Sarraceniaceae > Heliamphora > Heliamphora pulchella. The sequence goes on from JAULJZ010168403.1 coordinate 21,496, forward strand.
CTCCCATATGATGATGATGATGCGTTTTGGTATGATGATGAATGATGATGATGATGATGCGTTTTGGTATGGATGTGATGTTTGGGATTTGGACTTAGCTTAGGTACCTTTGCTATGGAAATTTAAAACAGTAGGGACACTTAGGATTTTTGGACAGATAATGAAAATGTGGTACTTATTTTAGTGAAAAGCATAAAAATTAAATGAGGGATTTTTTTTTTAGGAATATTCGAGAAAATTTTGGAGAAAGAAGAAAAAAAACTTTGGAATCATTAGAAAATTTTAGGAAAATTTTGAGGAAAATTCGAAAAAAAAATTTTTGAAAAAATCTTATGAGAAAATTTTTATAAAAAATTTGAAAAATCCTAGAAAATTTGAAACAATTTGAAAAATTCTAGAAATCTTTTAGAAAATCCTAAAAAATTTGAAAATTTTAGAAAATTTGAAAAATTTTGAAAAAAAATCTTAGGAATCTTTTAGAAAATTTTAGGAAAGTTCGGGAAATTTGGAGAAATTTTTTTTTAAAGAAATTTTTTGTTATTTTTTTTAGGAAAAACATAAAAAGAAATGAGGGGAGATTTTTGTTTTTTTTTTGTTTGTTTATAGGGGATGAAAACTAAAGGTGCAATTTTGTCAAAAATTACTAAAAATTTGGGGCAGAATAAAAAATTTTAGGAGTTCTTAAAAAAAAATCTGGAAGGAAACCTAGAAAATTAGGGTAGATTAAGAAAAATTCTAGAAAATTAAGGAAATTTTTTCACAGATCTTAGAAATTTTTTAAAAATCTCTTAGAAAATTATAGAGAAAGTTATTCAAAAAGTTATTGGGGCGATTTTTTTTAGAAAAAAGGGCAAAAATCAAAATGAAAGGGATGTTCCTTAGCGCACCAGGGCTTAGGGTTCTTAGTGTTTTTACTAGGACGTACAAAAACCAAAGGATCGTCACTTACACATGAACATAGGGTTAGGGTGCTTAGTATTTTCCTAGGGCTTTTGAAAGAACTGAAGGGTCGTCACTTACTCACGAACTCGGAGTTAGGGTACCTAGTCTTTTTCTAGGGCTTTTGAAAGAACCGAAGGGTTGTCACTTACTCACGAACCTAGGGTTAGGGTGCCTAGTCTTTTTCTAGGGCTTTTGAAAGAACCGAAGGGTCGTCACTTACTTACGAACCTAGGGTTAGCTTTCAGACATTTTCTGCACTTTGGTTTGTTTGATATATTTGTTTTATATATCTTCTGCTTGTTTTCTTCTTCTCAGGCTGGCCGCTATGTTAGAGGTTTCGGAGGTTCTGCCTCCGGAGAGGTATTAGAGTGGTATGACGCCTTCTTTGCTCGTAGTCGGGCCATTATTGACGCCTCCAGCTTTTCTCGATTCATACCCCTGCTGGGAAGGACGAGCAATGACCAGGTCTGGCTGATGGCCTTGACTGAGCGGTGGTGGGATACCACCAATACCTTCCATTCACCACCTTCGAGGCTACCCTGACGCCTCTTGACTTCGCATTGATTACCGGCATCCGGGTTGGTGGGGCGCCTATTCCATTTGATCCATCCATAGCTTGCTCCACTGATGTGCTGCTGTATTTTCTCGGAGCCGTTCCCACTCAAATGGACAGAGACCGGGTTCGATACACTTGGTTCTTTGAGTGTTTCTACCACTTTCACTGCTTTGAGCCCCGCCACTTCGAGTGGGTCTCCTGGGGTTTTTTGATGTATATGTTTGGTATCTCCTTGTTTTTGAACAAGGAGAATACCATTCATTTGCATTACCTTAGTGCCCTTGCTCGTTTGGACCAGGTTACCTCTGGCCACCCTTTACGGGTTGATGCGAACTCTGACCAGGTTCCCTCAGGAGCTTAGCATTGGGGAATACTGGACGGTTTGGGATGTATGATTTAGTTTCTGTATTCTTCAATTTATTTCCATTCTTCTGTTATCCATTATTTACTGATTGACGCATTCTTTATTGCAGTTGTGGACTTACGAGTTCCTCGGGCTTCATGTCCCGGTGAACTCCGCAGCAGACCCTCTGGTTATTCCCCGAACAGTCGGGTGGTCCCATGGGCTAAAGGGGAAGAAATCCCGAGGGAAGGATATTGACCGCTTTCGGGTCTCACTGGACCGGTTGACCCCCGACCAGGTATCATTTTACTATTTTTACCGTTTCGCATCCTGTTCGCGACTGTTCACTGCACTGTATACTGATCACTGTTCCTATTCATTACACTGTACTGTATACTAGTCACTGTTCATGTATACTGATCACTGTTCCTACGTAATGATCATTTTCTGTTTACTGTTTATTGTATTGTACTGTACCTGCAGGTCCACTGGGATGTCTGGAAGGGAGTGGAGGACCGAGCCGGCACAAATATGATGCGCAGCCACGACACTGCTGCGAGACAGATCCTACTGGAGGGTCCATTCGGTAGGGAGTATTATCAAGGAGAGCGGGTGGTACGCCAGTTGCTCAGCCTGGATCATTTTCGCATACCGGTGGTTCCTCCAGCCTGTATGCGTCGGACAGATCACATAGGCCGTGTCGACTTGCTACTGGAAACGGTGGGGACCCCGGTCTCAGAGCTGTTGGTAGCGAAGGGGGATTACGCAGCCTGGGCCCGGGCTCATCTGATGGGTCCCCTATGTCCTGGCCGGGCTGGCCTTGGCGGTAGGAGGAGAGGACCAGCATCGGAGGTAGCAAATGCCGGTGCTGCTGCTGGAGCTGCTGCTGGTGGAGCTGTTGGAGACACTGCCCCTGGAGCCAGGGCTGGAGGAGTGATAGGTCTAGAGATCCCTTAGGAGATTCAGACCGTGGCCTATGGCTTCCCTCTTTCCCTTCCTGTTCTAGTCCCGCCAGTTTATGTGTTCAGAGCAGAGATTGGCCAGGTATTTCCTTTTCTTTACTCCTTCCTTTCATTTTCTGCTTCATTTGTCTGGCTGACTTCTTTTTCTTTCTGTAGTTCAATCAGGCATGCGTGGACCGGACGATGTTGATGGTCACCGGCCTGAGAGTGATGGTCCGGCAAATGGACGCCTCGATGCGGGTAGCCAGCATTGCTTTCATGCCAGTAGCCGTTGTAAGTAGCTCATGTGTTCCTTTTTAGTTTTTCTACATTTTCCTGCCTTCTATTTTTGTTCTGAGTCTAGCTTTTTTTTTAACAGCCTCCAGCTCCGGTTGCTGGTGTTGTGCCTCCACAGGCTCCGAGTCCCGCCCAGCCCCTACTCGAGGTCGTGGGTCTCGCGCTGCTTCTTCTAGGGCCCGATCGAGAGGATCCGTCTCATCCGCCAGGAGCCGTTCTAGAGTCAAATGCTCTTCCTTCGGCAGTGATGATGGTGATGATATTATCGAGCGACTCTTCGATGACGTCAGCTCAGACGAAGCCAGCCCTTCCTCCCGTCGAGTCCGCCCGAGGCACGCTTGAGAGAGAGCTTCCCCTTCCCCAGTTTATTTTCTGACTTAC
>JAULJZ010168412.1:0-24955 GCA_032270985.1 Heliamphora pulchella
GGAGGTGGAGGTGGGGGTGGGGGTGGGAGTGGGAGTGGGAGTGGGGTGAGCCACTGTTGATTTTATGAAATATAATTTTTTTGTACATTGGTAAAGAGTTATGAGGGTAATTTGGTCTCAACAAAAAAATAGAAAGAAATGAAATGATTATTCTTTTTTTTTTCCCCCTAATAGAATGACTATTATCAAAATATAGTGAATGATGATTTTATTAAGAATATGCATTTTGCTATTTATTGTTGAATGAAATGGTGGAATGAGTTTTCTGTATTTTAATAGAACGACGATTTCATTTTAGATTTCATTCCATTAAACGAGACGTAGCCTAACAGTTTGTTAAACTCAAACTTCAACTTTCTGTTCGAGGGTTTACTGTACGTTAATGCAAACTTGGAAAAAGTGAATAAAACCTTTTAAACTGGAACTGCAGTGCCTCTAATCGAGTAGGATAGATCTAGATAGAACCTAATCAAACTAGAACCCATTTACAGCATTTGACATGCTCATACCTCATTGATATTAATTTGTTCCTTTATTTTCCCCCCCTTTAGGTTCAGTCACTCTTATCTCTCGCTTGTTTTTGCGCAATATTATTTGTCATTGGGAAGAAATTAGAATTATGAATGGCGGATGGATTTTGAGAAAATTATTAGGTGGTTTGAGATTAATAGAATAGTAGTTTTTATTAATGAGAAAATTATTATGTGGTTCGAGATTAACAGAATAATAGTTCTGATTAATCTCAGTTTCACAATAATATAAAATTTATCACCTAGTGTATGAGTTTAATATCAGCGTGTGACTGAAATCTACGAGAACCTTATAGTCCAAAATTGTACAAAATTGTAAAGGTGAAAGTACTTAATTAAATACCGACAATGATGTCTATTCTTGTCTTGATGCACCATCTATATAATAAGTTATAATGGTTGATGCGATATATATCTATTGATCAAAGAACTCATATTCCTTCTAAATAATCTAACGGTGAGATGAAGTTCATTCGGATTTTTGTCTTTTTGATCAGTACATTATTATTTAATTCAAGTATAACTACCAATTAGTATGTGATAATTGTATATTTTTTAATAAATTTGTTATTATTTTATTCAAGTAGTTGAATAATTTATTGATCTGTTATTACTATTTTTTTTATATTTTTTGTTTTTTATAATTTTAGTCGTCATTGCAAGCTACTGAATGATTTTAAAAAAATAGTAATAGTGCCTTTAAATACAGGTTATACCTAATAGTATAATATAGTAAAATATAATCATGGGATTGTCTATCCAATTAGGGATGGCAATAGAGCGGGGCGAGGTTGGAGATGAGCTCTTCCATCTCTGTCCTTTATTTGATCAGAGCAAGAATGAGAAAAAATATTAAAAAAGTTGCAGGTACAGAATGGGGACGAAGATATTTTAGATTGACTTGTTAATCTGAGAGCGAGTATGATTGAAGTCGAATTTGTTTATGTATGCTCTAATCAAGAATTTTGATCTAAATCGAATAATCATGTAAGAGTTCGTAGGTGTTTTCTAGATGTAATTAATAATATGGAATAATTTGCAATTTCATCATATAGTAAAAGGACGTTTACCTATTTTTAGACTCTCATGGAATTTTGCTAGAACGTCTTCTTCATGATTACAACACTAAAAATTTGAGGCAGTGGTTCATTGGAAGCTTTCTAATAGGAATGAAATTGAGATTAGAAAGGGTATGGAATAGGATGAAGTGGAAATGATAATTTCTATTCTAATCTGTACAAAATGTAGGAATGAAATTAAGAATAAAATAATTATTCAAATTTTTATGATTAGTATGTTGGAATGATTTCTGAAATAAGATTATATTTATACGAATATGATTATAATATATATATTTATATGCACAAATATATATTTTTTAAAATTATAATTTCCATGTGAGGTGACAATAGGGTAATGATAGTGGTAGTGGTGGAGTGGGAGTGGTGGTGAGGTACTGTTGGTTTTATGAAGTATGATTTTTTTGTACACTAAGTAAAGAGTTATGAAGGTAATTTAGTCTCAACCAAAAAAAAAAAAAAAAAAAAAAAGAAAGAAAGAAAGAAATGAAATGATTATTCTTGTCTCTTCTAATGGAATGACTATTTTTATAAAATGGAGAATGACGATTTTATTAAGAATAGGCATTTTGCTATTTGTTGTTGAAATCGAATGGTCGATTGAGTTTTCTAATAGAATGACGATTTCATTTTAGACTTCACTCCATTAAACGAAATGTAACCTAACAGTTTTGTCGAACTCAAACTTCAACTTCCTGTCTGAGGGTTTACAATACGTTAATGCAAACTTGGAAACAGTGATTAAATCCTTTTAAGCTGGAACTGCAGTGCCTCTAATCGAGTAGGATAGATCTAGTTAGAACTTAGAACCTAATCAAACTAGAACCCATTTACAGCATTTGACATGCTCATATCTCATTCATGTTGTGTTCCTTTATTTTTTTTCTCCATTATCTCTCTCGCTTGATTTTGTGCAATATTATCTGTCATTGGAAAGAAATTAGATTCATGAATGGCGGATGGATTTTGAGAAAATTATTACACGGTTCGAGATTAATAGAATAATAGTTCTGATTAATCTCAGTTGCACAATAATATAAATTCTGTCACCAAGTGTATGAGTCTAATAGCAGTGTGTGACTGAAATCTATGAGAACCTTATAGTCCAGAATCGTATAAAACTTACTCATTTGAGTATGTGAAGGAAAAAGTACTTAATTAAATGCCAAATTCCTGGTTTGATGCACCATAGTAATATATAGTAAAATATAATCACCTGGGATTGTCTACCCAATTTTCTTCTTTTTTTTGTGTCAAATCCAGGTGCCTCTTGATCAAAGAAGAGTCAAATTTTCTTATTATGTTGTGTTGATGCAACTCATTTTGTTTACCTTTGCTTAATTTACATTTCCTTAAATTAAACCCGAGGACGACCTTTTAACTGGGATTAAGTTCGCATTGAAGGATTTGCAGCGGGAGATATTCATGTTATCCGGTTAATAGTGAGAAAGAATCCGATGATAAGAAAGTACATGTGAATTATCAACCTAGGAGGCAATTGCCGTAGCAATATTGGTTCGATGGCAACTGATTGAAGGTGGATATTCTCCAATTTAACCAGAATTTGTATGCTGAAAATTTTCTTAATTGGATTTTAAATGTTGAGTGCTTCTTTGGGATAATGGACGTTGCTGAATCAAAGATGGTGAAACTGGTCGCTTACAAATTTAAAAGTGGTGCTACAATTTGGTGGGACTAATTATAGAGAAGTTGACAATAACAAGGGGAGGAGCTCATACGAAATTGGAGCAAGATGAAGCAACTTGTAACAACCCAACCCGGGGTCTCACTATCAAGATAAAAGATATACATGCATTAAATATAATTGTCAATAGGCTTACAACATATGGTTCTAATACCAAAAACATGTAAAACATTACATGATCCAAAAAGAAACAAAAAGAAAGATTATAGATCTTTTGCCTCATCCGGCTCCTCCAGATCAACCTGCGTGATCATTTGCACCTGAAAAACGTTTTCAAATCCCACACTGTGAGCCAAAACCCAGCAGAAAACAGACTAACATGTAATAAAAACTGAACATGCTAACAGAATAATATGAATGTTACGATTCTCCCGAGCCTCGAAAATGGTTTTACTTTTCAAATCATAAGTTTTCACACAAACTTCGTGACGCTGAACAATTATCAAACATAGACAACCCACCAACATTCACGGTTTTACACAACCCATGATGAATCACACGCAGTACATGCATCTTCACGGACTTTCACCATAGGAATAATATCTGTCCTTATTATGCATCTTTACGAATTTTCACCGAGTGACCAATATTCGCCCTCATTATGCATCTTTACGAATTTTTACCAAGAGACCAATATCTGCCCCAACTAATGCATGAATGAATAAAAGTTTGCACGCATACAACCATGTACAAACGTCACCTTTACATACAACGTCATCCACCAACCCTAGAGACTAATAATCAATAAAACAAAACTCAATCCCAAGGGTTAGCTCCAAACCTCCAAAAATTTGATTTTCACAAACGTTTACACAATTCTCTGCCTTTTTCCCAAAAATTGCCTTTTTGTAAACCACATACCCATACACGTCCAACATAACCAAAAAAAAGAAGAAAGGAAAAACACCCATAACAAGAGTTCAGTCTACTGAAAACCACCATTTAGTCGACTGCAAAGCTACTGAAATTTTAGGAAAATATTCTAGTGTCCAGGTCAGTCAATTGAGTCACCAACTTCAGTCGACTAAACCCTCTCTCGGGCCATTTAGTCGACTGAAGTGGGTTCGGTCGACTGAACTACCCACCTCAGTCGACTGAATGTCGAAGAAAAGCCTTAGCTGACGAAAAAACTTTATAGATCCAAGCATAGGCCCAAATCAAACCAACCGAACTTGCATTCTTTAAAACCCACACACATGCACGAGTCCACAACTTCGAAAGAAATCGTAAAACACTTTTAAAAACCTTTTCATCCAACCAAAATCAACCAAACACGTTTTAAGAACATAAACCAACTTTTAAGAGCATAAATAAACTTTTTATGCATTTTTAAACGGTGAAAACACATACAATTCCACGTAGCACTCCTTTAAGACCTGAGAGTATAGGATCCTACCTCGTTGAGTTAAAAACTCGACGCTTTGAACCTCGACGAAAAAGCAAAGTCGCTAAAACGCGATTCCGTTCGGTTGAACGTGAAGACCTCGACGAGGATAACAAGGATCCGCTATCCGATCACCAAAAACCAAACCCAGGCCTACAAGAAAATTAGAGAGAAGGCAGAGGCTTGGAACGAAACTTAGCTAAGAAGTCTTAGGTTTTAAAAATATCTAGCCAATGGCTGATATTTATAGAGCTTGCCGAAAAAAAAATATCTATTTTTTGGTACCACAATGCCCAACGGTCCCGGGATTCAACTCATCATGCATTTCTAAGCTCTAACATGCATAAAACACATAAAAATATACCATTATAAGAGATTAAAACGATAGACAACACGTCAATTAAACATTACAAAATTAAAACGGAACAGAGTCTCACATAACTCCTTGTGTACAAGTTTTTACCGTAATATTATGAGTAGCATCTATTTTAATCCTATCAGAATTGCTCACAAGGCTCTAAATCAGTATTTAATTACACAGCCGAGTTTACTCGCCTTTCAGATTGCAATAATTTGATTGAGTCAGTTGCTCAGCAGGTAGCCAGATACCTTAATGGGTTGAACGCTGTAGTTGAAATAAGATAGAGCTACAAATAGTGTGGAATTTCAACAAAGCTCATAACCTCGGGAATTAATTTGCCACTTTAATAGTGTTGGGATTTTAGGCATAAATTCCCTAATGCAGCGAAAAAAAAAACCACGGTTTCAATCCACATAAAGCAAGTAAAGAATAAAAATACGAGAATTTACGTGGTTCGGCTGACTGCCTACCTTCACAGGAGAAGAAACAATCCACTATTCTCAAATATGAAATACAATTTTCACTCTCAATCTCACAATCTCTATGTTTGGCCTTAAACTAAACCTCTCAGTGTATCTCTATACTCTCTCTAGCCTCTCTCTGAGTATTAGACAACTTACACCCGTTTTGCATTAACCCTAGATGAACTATAGGGTCCATATTTATAAGCCACAACCAAAAAATCCTAAAAACGCTTCAGGACGTTGCGGCGAGGCTCAAGCCCCCAGCTAGCGCCCCATTAGCGCACCATTTTATCCTCCAAGTGCTCAAGTACCCAGCAAGCGCCAGCTTTTGGACTGGCAGGCACTCAAGCGCTCAATGAGCGCTTTGCGAGGGCCAGCTTCTAGACTGCTGGTTTTCTTGGAAAATTGGAGCCACAAATCTAACAATCTCCACATTGGTTTGAATTTCTCAACCATCTTGAAGAATTGTCAGTGTTGTCTCGACCTGCACTTCTTTTTTCGGGTATGAATGCTCTACGCTCTCTGAATCTTCAACTTGAATAGACTCGGATAAAATTCAAGCCGCACTTGAATTTGACCCTCTTGCAATTAACAATCTTCTCATTCTTGGACAATTTTTCAAACTCTAACTTTTCAGCCTTCTGTGTAGACTCCACCTTCTCTAACACTTCTACTCGCCCCTAAACTGTTCCTATGCTGCTTGTAGCTTTCATATAAGACGAAGGTTCTGCACTTGACTGTTTCCTCTACTGTTGACTTGAACCACCATTACTCGACTGCTGCACTCTTCTTCTGACTTTTTGATATACTCTGCTCGTTAACCTAACCAAGCCCCAAATGTCTATGTCTCGTGCCATCCTACTAGATTCAATCTGTGTGATAGTGGTAACTCTACCTATCACCGTGTTCCCTACCAATCTGTAGAGACCATTCACTTTTTGCTCTCTCGTGATAACAAAAGATCCTTTGCTGACCTTCATTGCTGTACCTCTTTCTGTGTTCCTGTAACCCAAAGAATCTAATGTCCCCAAAGAACTTAAATTTTTTTTAAATTCTAGAACATGTCTGACATTCCTTAAGACGCTCACAACACCGTCAAATATCCTGATCTTCACTGTATCCTTTTCAATGGCCTAGCACACTGTGTCATTCCTCATTAGAACTGTACCTCTATTGCAAAGTTTATACTTGTCAAACCATTCTCTTGTTGCACGCATATGGTATGAGCATCTTAAATTCAATATCCATGATTTGACAGAACAGTAAAATCTAAGAAAATTGAAAGTACATCTCCGTCTACCTCACTGTTTGATGACTCCTCGGCCAAACTGACAGATTCTGCAGGCACTTTTCCTTTCTTATTTTCCTCTAGATGCTGCTTTAATTCTTGACACTGGCTCTTAAAATGACCAGTTTTGTGGCAGTAGAAGCATTTTACATCCTTTCTTGCATGTGACTTGGACTGAGATTTACTTTTGTTGGAACCCTTCTCACTGGATCTACTTCTTCCTCTGCTTGACTCAGACTTAGCCACAAGCAACCTCTCTGCATCTGATTCATCATCTCTCTTCATCTTCTCATGTGACAAAATAGCACCAGTGACCTCTTCAAGTTCTAGAATGTCCTTCCCGTACATCAACATTGTCACAAGTTGATCATAGGATGTCGAAAGCGATGCCAACATGAGTATCGTCTTATCCTCCTCATCAACCTTTACTTCAAACTCGGATAACTGTGTGATAAGCATATTATACACATTTAGATGTTCCAAAAGATTTATACTATCTTTCATCTGCAGTCCATACAGTTGCTTCTTCACGTACAACTTGTTGGCCAAATTTTTCATCATGTAAAAACCTTTCAGCTTCTGTCAGATCTTGTGTGCTGTCTTCACATCCAGCACGTTGTGAATAACATCGTCTCCCAGATTCAACTGAATCGAACTCGCGGCCTGGAATTAATGTTCTCCCAATAGTCATTGGTCATATTCTCTGGCTTCTTTGCCTTGCTGAGTAACGCCTTAGAGATCTCTTACTCGATCAACAAATTCTTCATCTGCCTCTGCCACAGAGAGAAGTTATTCTTTCTGGTAAACTTCTCGATTTCATATCTGATGTCCACTATTTTTACCGCGATCGAGTGATTAAGTTAATAACCAGACGCTCTGATACCAGTTGTTGGAATTTTAGGCATAAATCTCTTAACGCAGTAGAAAAAAGAACCACGACTTCAATTCACACAAAGTAAGTAAAAAACAAGAACACCCACAAGAACACGAGAATTTACGTAGTTCGGCTGACTGTCTACCTCAATAGGAGAAGAAATAATCCACTATTATCAAATATAGAATACAAGTTTCACTTTCAACCTCATAATCTCTATGTATGACCTCAAACTAAGCCTTTCTGTGTCTCTCTCTATACTCTTTTCAGCCTCTCTCTGAGTATTAGAAAATTTACACTCGTTTTGCATTAACCCTAAATGAACTATAGGGTCCATATTTATAAGCCACAACCAAAAAATCTTAAAAACGCTTCAAAACGTCGCGGCGGCGGACAAACGCTCAGCTAGCGCCCCACTAGCGCACCATTCTGTCCTCTAGGTGCTCAAGTGCCCAGCGAGTGTCATGCAGACGCTCAAGCGCTCAGCAAGCGCCAGCTTCCAGACTGACAGGCACTCAAACGCTCTGCGAGCACCAGCTTCTAGACTACTCGTTTTCTTGAAAAATTCGAGCCACAAACCCAACAAATAGGACAACTGAAGGGTGTGACCAGTGTAGAAACTTATCAATAAGCAAGTTCTATGAATTGAGACGTGGTTAGAAATCAAAACCCTTACACCAAGCCAACAATAGGCAAGTGTTACAGATGTGGCAAGCCAGGTCATCGTTCAAACAATTGTCTAGAACATAGGCCAGTGAAGCTGGTGGAAGAAGGTAACAAGGTAGAGGCTGATGAGGATGCTAAGTACGAAGATGAGCAACATGATAGGGCTGAGTTCGTAATAGAAGCCAAAGAACGAGTCAATTGTGTAGTACAATGGGTGTTGTTTGCTAAAAAAATAAAGGACCTCAGTCAACATCACAATATCTTTCGGTCATTTTGCTCAGCCAATCAAAAGGTTCAAACAAGGAAAGGCTTATGGTGGATACCTAGGCACCTAGAGATGAGAAAGGGTAGTAAATGATGAAATGCTTTGGAGAGTTAAAAATAAGCATAGATCCAAATATTCTTGAATAGGACAACCTTTCGAACTGCAAGCTTAGGCATAGGGCTAGGGGTGACGTTGAGATTGATAAGTGGTCGTCTTGAAGGGCGGACATCGCTTTTGCTGCCTCCAATGAAAAGAGGTAACTCGTCCATGAAAGATATAATCCAATCGGTCTAATCCATAAAGAAAACAAAGAAAGGGGCTCCCCAAGAGAAGCCCCGGTTTATAAGCAGGCAAGAAATTACAAATACAAAAAAGTTCTTGGAATAATTTTTAAGACTCCGGACTAGAAAGATAATCATAGTTACACATTTTCTAGTATCTATAGAATGTGCATTGTAAACAATCTGCTTCAAAACGATAGTTGTAAGACTGCAGTGTATAATGGAAAAGATTTCCCTGTAACAACCTTCTGTATAAAAATTTATTTTTTAGAGTGATTTGGTTACATCTAGTACTTTTTGAATTTATTGATCATCCCTTCTGTCTGGTTCTCAAACTAGCTTACCATTAGATTAGAAAGAAATTTCTTAGGTGCATGTCTCAACAACACCTGAATTTTGATTCTTATTATTTCGACTAATCAGAATATCCTAGAAAATCGTATTTCTAAAAAAGAGGTCTGAGTAGGCCCCAAAATAAAGAGAATATCATTTTTTAGTTTTATTGTAAAAGTATCGCAGGAAAGAGAAGAAATGAAAGCCTTTAGATCATCATCATAATAAGATCAAGATATGCAATCTGCACCTTCCAAAGCTACTAATTCAATTCACAAAGTAAAGATTATTGGAACTCCGGTCAGGGAGGTTTGAACCACCACTACTTAGCTTTTAATTTACCTTTGACCATAAAATAAAATGTGAATAAACGGTCCTCTTCTAATATTATTTTTTCCTTCCTTTCTTCTTCTTCGTTTCAGATCAAAATATAGAGGAGTTGTTGTGATCTAATTATGAATACTGAGAGTTACAAAAAGGTTAGTAGATCATCTAAAGCTTTCAACCAAACTCCATCTATCTCCATACAATATTCGCTAGATCAAGAAGGGCCCGATTGTGAAGGTAATTGAAATTTTTTGAGTACCTATTTCAATTGGGAAGTTTTATATTGTAGAAGTTAATTATGACGTAGTTGATATGAATGCAAGTCATGTGCTATTGTGTAGACCATGCTGATTTGATGTGGATGTTACTTATGGGGGCCAGGGTAACACCTATTACTTTACTTGGGGAACCCATAAAGTTGCTACAAATTTTTCAAATCAGAAGGTGTCTGTCATGCCGTATAAAGTAGAGGGGCACTCATTTTTAGCTATAACTAGTTCAAAAGATGAATTTTTGACAAACGTAAAGGCTTCACAAGAAGTCTATGTTATAGTGGTTAAGAAGCTGATTATAGAAGGGAAAGAAAAGCCATTCGTTTTGAAATATACAACCGTTGTTGGAAGAATTCAAGAAACTCATTGATTACCTACCGAATGAAATGCCTCATATAAGGGATATACAACACCATATTGATTTTGTGCTTAGGGTAAGTCTGTTGAATTTGCCATATTACCGAATAAGTCCAAAAGAGAATGAGAGCTTGAGAGAAAGGTTGAAGAGTTATTGTAAAAGGGCTATATTTGTGAGAGCCTAAATCCATGTGTTGTTCCTGCCTTATTGATGCGAAAGAAAGATGTGAGTTAGAGAATGTACTAGATAACAGGGCTATCAACAAAATCACAATCAAATACAGGTTTTTGATTTCTCGTTTGGATGATATGCTGGATGTGGTCGAAGGTTCAAAGTGATTTTCAAAAATTGATCTATGAAGTGAGTATCACCAGATTTGCATTTGATCAGAGGACGAGGGAAAAACAGCATGCAAAACTAAGGATGACTTGTACAAGTGGTTGGTTATACCATTTGGCCTTTCTAGTGCTCCTAGTACTTTATGAGAATTATGAATTATGTATTGAGACCTTTGTATGAAAAATTTATAGTCTTCTATTTTGATGACATCTTAATTTATAATAAATTCGAGGAAAAGCATTTGGAGCACTTGCAATAGGTCTTGTTGATTTTGCAAGTAAATAAGCTATACATCAACTTCAAAAAAGTGTAGTTTCTCGACTGTTCGTCTCTTGTTTTTGGGTTATGTGGTTGGTGCTGAAGGAATTCATGTTGACGAAGATAAAGTGTGAGCTATTTAAGAATAGCCAAGATCCAAGACTATTGGAGATGTTCAAAGTTTTCATGACTTGGCCACTTTTTACAGGAGTTCCATTCAAAACTTTAGTACCATTTGACACCAATCACGGAGTGCATAAAGAAAGGTAAATTTTTTTGGGGTGAAGATTTTGAGAAGAGATTTGTCGTGATCAAAGAGAAATTGTACACCACCCCAATATTAGTTTTGCCTTGTTTTGAGAAGGTTTTCGAGGTGAAGTGCGATGCTAGTGGAGTGGGTATTACGTCCGTTTTGTCCCAAGAAAAAAAATTAGTAGCTTCCTTTAGTAAGAAGCTAAATGAAGTTCAATAGAAATAGAGTACATATGATGAGGAATTTTATGTAGTGGTTCGTGCTCTAAAGTATTGGGAATACTACTTGATATAGAGGGAGTTTATGCTTTATACCGAACATTAAGTTTGAAGTTTATTATCAGTCAAAAGCATCTAGACTGTATGTATATTATATAGTCTACCTTCCTTTAGAAATTCCATTTACTAAATCAGCACAAATTAGAAGTTTTAAACCGAGTTGCAGATGCATTGAGCGCCCTCACTAGTTTGCTGGTAACATTAGTCCATGAGATTAGGGATGGCAACGGGGCGAGTTTGGGGCGGGAGTGTGTTCCCTTACCCCCACCCCGTTTATTAGCGGGGCGGGATCGGAAAAAAATAGTCGAAAAAATGGCGGAGGCGAGAGCGGGAGCGTAACGAAAAATATATTTTTCACTTTAAAAGAAATTAATACTAACAATAATGACATGATAAGATATTAAAATAATAATATTAATTAATGTCTATAATTAAAAATAAAGAAAAATAAGAAATACAAGTAAAAAAGTAAAAATAAGTATAATATTTTTGTATTTTAGTTCTACTATATTGTTAAAAAAAATGTATATACATATTTATATATTAAATATATTTAATTTATTTAATCGGAGGCGGGGCGGGGCGGGAGTTGCAAATATTGCTCCCTACCCATTACCTAACGGGTGCAGGGAAAACTCGCATAAAACGGGACGGGAAAAGAGGGAGCGGGGCGGGTACGGATATAATTGCCATCCCTACATGAGATTATGGGTTTCGAGTTTTTGAAAAAGTTGTACGACACCTGTGATATTCCATCCCACATTGGTGAGTGGTAGAAAAATCAAGCCTGGCATATAAAAAAAACTTGTGAGCTACTACTAATAACTTGGTTTAAGTATTTTGGGCTGCATTGTTAGGTTCTTTATCAAGTTATTGGACCAGTGATTCACTTGGTCCATTACAACACCGATGAAGATTTTCAAAAAATCTGGTTCAAGTGTGTTGAGAAACAGCCAGTCAATGACTTTTACATAACTGAGGGGTGCCTAATTAGGTCCTGATTGGCAACCTTTGCTTGTTAGCTTTTTGACATT
This sequence comes from Heliamphora pulchella, assembly GCA_032270985.1. NCBI lineage: Eukaryota > Viridiplantae > Streptophyta > Magnoliopsida > Ericales > Sarraceniaceae > Heliamphora > Heliamphora pulchella. The sequence continues at coordinate 12,350 of JAULJZ010168412.1, forward strand.
TTGGCTAAAAACACAAAAAAAATCAATATGAACTGTTTGGAAAAAAAAAAGCTAAAAAGTTTAAAAAAAATACTAATTTATAGAATATTCTATTCAAATTTTCACCACTTTTAATGAGCATTAATATATATTATTTATAATTTATTTACTACCACTACCAACTACCTATAATTATAATTTTCAACTACATAGAAGGACAAAACTTTATAATTTCGATAAAAGGTAAAAAAACACAAAAAAGTAAAAATATTAGTTTTTACGTTAGTTACCAATCGGGGTCTTAGAGGGAATTGACTTTGTATTCTTAAGACCTCATTGCGAGAAAAGCTAATTCGAGACTTTCATGGTGGAGGGTTGAGTAGGCACTTAGGGAGAGATAAGACTACGACAAGCTTAGAGGATCGTTATTTGTTGCCTTAGTTAAAGAGAAATGTCAGTAACTTCGTAAGAAAGTGCTACACATGTCAGTTATCTACGAATTAATCTCAAAATATTGGTCTTTATATGCCTTTACCTGTTCCTAACAATATATATGATGATTTATTTATGAATTTTGTGTTGGGCCTTCCTCGTATCCAATGAGGAATCGACTCTGTGTTTGTGGTTGTTGACAAATTTTCTAAAATGACTCATTTCATTCCTAGTCGAAAGATGTCAGATGCCTCTCATTGCATGGAGTTCCTCAGTTAATTACATCTAATCAAGACATGAAGTTCCTTAGCTATTTTTGGGTGACCTTATGGAAGATGTTTGACACATCATTAAATCGCAGCTCGAAAACACACCTATAAATAGATGGTCGAACAGAGGTAACCAATCAAACTCTAGAAAACATAATTCCCAACATCGGTGGAGATGTTGAAATAGTGGGATTATGTTCTATCACAAGCCGAGTTTTCCTATAACAATGTAGTTCACAATGCCACTGTAAAATCATCTTTCTCTTTGGTATATGTGACACCTTCGAGACATGAAATGGATATAGTTCGTCTACCACGAGCTCCAGATATTAGTGTTGCTTCCAAGACTATGGCTAAGAAAGCTCAAGCAGTGTAGGAAGCGGTGAAACAAAAGTTTAAAGAAACCAACGCCAAGTATATTGAAGTAGCTGATAAACACAGACGCACCAAAGTATTTAACGAATGAGATTTAGTGTGGTGTTTTTACACAATGAGATGTTTTTAGTAGGAACTTAAAATAAATTGAAGCCTATAAAGTATTCCCCATACAAAGTGTTGACAAAGATTAGTGATAATGCCTATATGATTGATCTGCTCAAGGACACAAAGATTTCTAAGACCTTCAACATAGCTGACCTGTCTGAGTATCATGCTGATGAGTCACTCTATTCAAATTTGAACTCAATGTCGAGTTTTGTCCAAGTAGAGAGGGCTGATGTAGAACAGGTGACACACGTTTTCTTAGAGCAATTAGATCAACAAAGTGTTGGAGATTAGAACGCGATCACTAATCCTGTCCAAGATCAACCACGATCACACAAACACGGAATAAAACACATAAGAGAGAAAGAGAGACAATCCACGTACAAATACAAGGTTTACGTGGTTCGGCAAGTTGTGCCTACGTCCACGAGATCATGCACTTTCACTATTGAATGGAGGTTACAAGGAAGAGAAGAAGTTCTGGGAGAGAGATTACAGAATATCACAAAAAAACAATAATGAAAAACCTTGGCGGGTGCTACAACCCTAGCAGCTTATAAATACATTTCGCATAGATCGATCGATCGGTCTCATAGACAAATCGATCGGTCTAAAGACGGATCGATCGATCTATCAAGCGGTCTTACACTGCTCTCTGTTTCTCACCTGCAGACACCATCGATCGATCGGTCTACCATTTTTAATGATTTTTCTTCACTGATACCGATCGATCGGTCTACTATTTTTAATGATTTTTATTCACCGATCTCAACAATTCTCCCACTTGAAGTAAAAGCAATCCAAGTCTTGAGAAATCCCATCAACCTCACCGACGCCTTGAAACCACCAAAATAAATACTCAGACCTGTTTGACCCAACCTCCTGTCTTCTATCCCTGAAGACCAACTGAAGCCAAGCACAGCTTCAGTTTGTCAATGTTGACGCTTTTGGTCAACATATCAACTGAATTTTTTGTCCCGCTAATCTTTTCAAGATTCAACTGACTGCTGTCCAGCTATTCTTAACTTAAAGTCACGTGCCACTTATGCAAAGAATGACTACGAACTTAGCATATGGCAAGCCAATGAAGCCATATATAATGGGAAAAGAAAAAAAAAGAGAGAGAAAGTGACAATGAATAAATGCTTGGGTTTTGAATTTATTTTGACAAAAAAAATAAAATAATAAATGGTACATCTAAAATAAACAAATAATTTATTATCCAATAATGGGCTTCAAGTCATTCAAATAAATAAACGTACTCTTGTTAATTACTGCCCTTTGGACAATAAATAATAGTTAACGAGAATAAAAAATTTTAATAACCATACACTTTTTGAATATTAAGTCTCTACTTTTATAAATATTAATATATTTTATATAAATATTTATATTTCATTTACTTATTATCCACCCTGTCCACATTATCGATAATTAGAATTTCCTTAAATAAAAAGCAAAAGCCATGAATGGGGGTAAAAGTTGCCAATCAACCCAGTTCCACTTATTGCCCGGTTTGCAGTTTGCACTAGGTCCCATGCCACTTCCATAAATGTTTAAACTTTTAATAATGACATGGTGAATCGGTATGATATTTTGGTGATTATATTTAAATATTATAAAAAATAATATTTTGTGTGTAATGTTTAAAAATAAATTGTAAATTTATAAAATAACATAGGAGTTGGGAGTTGCTTCTCTTTGAAGTTTTTTTTGTTTTTTTTTTGTTTTCTTTTGTTGATTGGTTCCTTGTCAAGAGTTCTTAGTTGTAATGTTTGAGAATGTTTGATGCATCTTTGCAACGGTTCTTTTGCCCTTTAGATGTTATTCATCCACTTTTTATAAAATTTTCCTTTTGCCGATTAAAAAAAATAAAATAACATAGATGATGTTTGAAAAGGGTTTTACTAGTAGTTTTTAACTTTTTGCTATTAATTTTAGTTATAAACTATAATTTTTTTTCAAACACTTATAACTTCTGCTATAAATTATAACTATTTTTTCTTATATTTCAGTTACAAGTTATAATTTTTATCAAACATTTACAACTTCTGTTACAAGTTACAATTTATACGTCACTAGTTTCAGCAATACCAAACACCATACAGTACCATAATCATCATATATACATGAAATGTGACATCATATAATATTCAAATATATATAATTGCTAAATATAATCAACATAGTATTACTCTTCCAACTTTTAAGAGAACACATAAGAGTCAGCATCACTGCTTAAAATAAATACAAATTTTGTAGAACTTAGAAAATAATACGGGTATTTAGCAAAGTTACTGCTGATAGCTTTTAACTTTCTCTATTAATTTTAGTTATAAGTTATAAATTTTTTCAAATACCGATAATTTCTGTTATAATTTATAACTATTTTTTTATTTCAATTACAAGCCACAATTTTTACAAAACACTTGCAACTTCTGTTACAAGTTACAATCTATAAATTACTAGTTTCAGCAATACCAAATACAATCAAGGTTAGAAAGAAATTCAAAATTTAAATTGAAAGGCGAGAATATAATTAACTTTGTGTTTTGTAGGCCACACGTCGACTGTTTATTTTAATTTTACATACTTTTTTGGACCACTCTTTCTGAATTTGTAAATTAAAGAAGTGGAAAAGAAATTGAAAGCACAAATAAGCCAGGTGTTTGGGGATGGGATGGGGCCAACTCTCACTGTAAAGAAACCCCCAAAAGAAAAGAAGCTCACGGAAAGAAAGAAGATACACACACACGTACAGAGGGGGAGAGAGAGTCAGAAAGAGAAAGTGGAAAGCCAAGTCTTATTCTTATCAAATGGGAAACCCTGAAAAGAAGTTCCCACTTTAACATTCTCTATAGTCTACATATATAATTTTCTCTCTTTACGTGGTCCAAAAGATTCTACTTTCGTAGCCTTACAAACCACCATCGCCAACAGTTTTTTCTGTTTTCTTTCTTTTCCCAATACTTCTACGAACTCAAAAATTGTTGAGATTTAAAGTACAAATCCTTAAAATCGGATTTGATTGGACAGCGAAAAAATCAACGTAAATTACGATCCACACAAAGTAAATAAAAAATAAAAACAATCGCAAGAAGATCATATACGTAGTTCGGCTGACTGCCTACCTCCACGGGAGAACAAGAAAAAATAATCTACAATTATCAATAAGAATTATAAGAACTAACTCTACACTCTCTTATCTCTAAGTTTTAGCCCCATTCTAGTATATTTGAGCTTCTCTTTACTATTTGGTCTCAACTTGAGTCTCTTTGATGTATACTCAAATTGTGTTTCACTATCTATGTGTTTTAGGATTCTTAGTGCTTAAACTCTCTTTATATATACGTAAAACTAGATCAAATCATGCGACAGCCGCAATTATAGCCGCCTCAATAAAACATGTTCTTGCAAGCGCACCGCTCGAGTAATCTATGGTCTGCTCAAGCGAACTCTTCTAAACTGAACTATCTAAAAAAATACGATATACAACCCCAACAAAAATGTACTTCATACTAATTTTAAAATTTAAAATAGATTAATCAAATTCACTTGGATATAGAAGCTACATGTGTGTCCGTGTAAATTTGGTCTATATCCATTTTGAATTCTAGACTATTTTTAGGTTTTTCTTCAAAAGTTCTATCTATTCTGTTCTTTTAATTTATTCTCTTTTGGTTGATAAGTTTAATTGGCAACTCAATTTTAGGTCAAATAAAAAAAAGAATTATTTGGTTAAGAGATATCATCATTACATGGTTTATGGAAGCCCTAATTGGTAGCCAAGTTTTTTTAAATTTTGTTTTTACTAAATTGACTAAAAAATAAAAATAAAAGTATAGTATACCGTTTGATAACTTAATTATTTTTAGTTAACAAGAAAAGGTGTTTGATAACTTCAACTTTTTGACTCTCAAATTTTGTATGTAAAAAATAATTATATTATCTTTTATATGAATTAAAATTAACTTGTAATATATAGAAAGGAAGGGTTATTCTTTCTTCCTATGAGATGTGATACTTATTATAATGGACCCCAAAAAACTCACTTCTGGTCTTAGGTTTTTTTTGAGTAAGTCAAATAATTTACTTTGCTTTTATCTTTTTTTAGCCAAAAAAGCCCAAACATTGTTCATCGAGGCCATAGAGAAAAGGTAACTTTCAAACATTGTTTAACTTTAAAACACCAAGTCAAACAGAAATCCTTAGTGGTGGGACCATGGAATGACTGGCGGCTGTCCTCTCTTTTTGAAAAATATGACCATCAAATGATCAATAATATTACTTATCTATAAAATTTACGGTAATAATTAATTGTTAGTCATTTTTAATCTATCTCCAAAGGGCAAACTAAAACCCATTTTAGAAGAGTTTTAAAACAATTAACACATTTAGTTTTTTATTTTGCTTCCAATAATTTTGTTATCCTATTTTTTAAGTAGTGTCAGATAGACATATTTGCTAACTGTGTAGCTACAATTAGCAAGCACAGTAACAAAACTCAAGCACATTTGTAATGAATGGATTCCAATTTTATATAAATTTGTACAAAAGTTAACATATACTAACTACACCATTGGAACACAAATATACTACTAAATTAACAATTACTTAACACACAAAATTCTTTCCCACTTTTAACACTTTTTGTCATATAACAAATATTTTAACATCTAAATTTAACAACACCATTGAAGATGACCTTAGAAGATTTGTAGAAAAATTACTCTCAAATTAAGTTTTTTAAAGATTAGGTCCTACTTTTTAAGCATAAAATATTCTTATAACAATTTTTTCTTTTGATTTGCAATCCCTAACCTAGCAGTAGTTGCCGCCTTTTGGGTGACCTTCTTCCTCGCATCTTGCGTGAGAGACAAAGAAAGCTCCTGGGGTTTCGAAATGGTGGTGGCGGTGACCTCTTTCCACGTGTCTTTTGTGAGAGACAGAGGAAGCTCTTGGGTTTTCGAAAGGGTGGTGGCAACGAAGGGTGAGGGTTTGAGTTGTCGATGGCGGTGGAGATGACGACTGGTGGCAACGGCGATTTTGGAGGTCGTCGTCGCCGGAGGGTTTGAACAAAGGGGAAAGGGGGGTTTCAGCAAGGGGGAAGGGAGAGGGATGGCAAGGGCAACACGGCGACGGGATTTCGCGACAGCAATAGCAACGAGGGCCCAAGGTTTCAATGAGAAGGGGAGAAGTGCGGCAAGATGATCTAGGGTTTGAAAATAAGCAATGATTGAGATCTTTTATTTTCTTTATTCATTGCACATTTAACTGAGAAAGTACAAGATTTTTTTTCGAAATAAAAGAATAATTGAGATTTTTCTCTTTTAACTAAGAATTTTTCCGCTAACTGTGTATTTTACTGATAACTTAATTGTAAATTTTATTAAAACAATTCTTTTTCAAAAATTGAGGTTTCGATTGTTATACAAGAAATTTTTCAGTTTCTCAATTTTTATTTTTATTAAAACAGATAAATTTCTCAATTTAAACATAAAGTAGGTGGTGTTCTAATTTTCTCTGTTGTTTTGTGTTCAAATAGGGTTTAGGGACATATTAGGTACAATAACATAAAATGAGATCTGATTTAAAAAAAAAAATCTAAAATGAGACTAATTCTTTTACAAATCATACATATAGGATCCATATTTAAAACTTCTAAAATTTATTTATAATTTAAAATAAAAAGTTTTGACTAATTTAAAGTATAATCTCATACTATACACAGTTAAATTTGATCATTTATTTTAAATTCTAAATAAAATTGTGCGTTTAGTTCATTGGTAATTAGAATTTTTATAATTAGCCAAGTTTCTCAAACATTAGTAATGCAACATATTATAAAACTTACGTATAATCTTATTTACAATTCAAAATTAACAGTTCAAATTTACTTAAAATATAACTCATACTTGTGTGTTTAGTTTATGGGTACTTATCATTTCTAAATTTCTCAAACATCGGTAATATTACGAACTCATAAAATTTGTTCATAATTTTATCACAATGAATAATTCAAATTTGCTTCAAGTATGACTCACACTATAAAGAGTAAGGCAGATCGAATTATTTTAAATTGTGAATAAATTATTATTTACTCATCATTACACCAAATGAAAAGTAATTTTTAGTCCCTTAGATCTTTCTCTCTCTTATTATGTTCAAGCAAAAATACTAAATATTCATAAATTAAACACAATTTTATTCACAATTTAAAATGAATGAATCAAACTTAACAGTGTTTAATGTCTAATGTGAGCGATAGTTACTTCAAGTGCATGTGAATTATTGATTTTAAATTATAAATAAAATTATAAGCATTTTTTAAGTCCATCTGAATCATTCATTTTTCAAGTGCCAATAAAATTATGACCCAGTTTTATAAGTATGCAGTATTAGTGCCTACCTAAATCCAACTCGGAGTTCCTTCTTTCAATCTTTCCCTAATCCAATTCTCTTGTGCCCCAAAGACCTAACGGCCTCGTTTTTTTTATGTGGATCTTTGGTAAAATGGATAATTTGTTCAGACTTCAATCTGATCTCTCCATCAACTCAAGCAGAACTTCAAGCATCTCTAGATCTTCTAGACACAACCATCACCACAGGGAAGACGAAGAAGAAGAATGCTTCAACTCTTTCATGGAGGAAAACGACTTCTCTTATTCTTCTTCTTCTTCTAAGCATCACCACCACTCTTATAATTACCATCCATATCCCCACCCCCAACCTCCCAACGCCGCCACTCCAACCACCGCCGCTACCAGCACCATCATTACTCCACCACCACACCATGCCTTTGATTCAACTGAATTCTCTTTTTTGCCCGCGGGAGACCCGAGCCTCGGCCTCGACTCTTTGGTGTCCGGCAAGTGGGCATCCGATGTCCTCCTCGAGACCGCCCGGGCGATCACCGACAAGAACACCGCCCGGGTTGAGCAATTAATGTGGGTGCTCAATGAGCTCAGCTCACCTTATGGCGACACCGACCAAAAGCTGGCTGCTTACTTCCTTCAAGCCTTGTTCAGTCGGATGACTGACTCCGGCGAGAGTACTTGTCGTACTTTGGAGTATGTTTCGAAGAAGACATGCTCATTTGAGTCTACAAGAAAGTTGGTGTTGAAATTTCAAGAAGTGAGCCCTTGGACTACGTTCGGTCACGTTGCTTGTAATGGTGCAATCATGGAGGCGTTCCAAGACGAGTACAAGTTGCATATAGTTGATATTAGCAACACTTATTGCACGCAGTGGCCTATTTTGCTCGAAGCCCTAGCGAATCGGGCCGACGAGACACCAAACCTCCGGATCACTGCCGTGGTAGCCAGCAAGGGCGGTGGTGATGGTGGCGACGGCGGCGGAGGAGAGGCCGCGGTGCAAAAGGTGATGAGAGAGATTGGAAGGAGAATGGAGAAGTTCGCGAGACTCATGGGTGTTCCTTTTAAATTCAACACACTACACCTTCATGGTGATTTATCAGCCCTAAATTTAGCCGAATTGGAAATCGAAGATGACGAAGCGCTCGCCATCAACTGTGTCGGCGCTTTACACGGCGTTCCGGTGATTGGTAACCGTCGGGATGCCGTGATATCCATATTTAGGAGTTTGCAGCCGCGGATTGTGACGGTTGTGGAGGAAGAAGCGGATCTTGACGTGGGTGTTGATGGGTTCGACTTTGTTAAGGGATTCCAAGAATGCTTGAGATGGTTTAGGGTTTATTTCGAGTCGCTTGAGGAAAGCTTCCCACGTACGAGCAACGAACGGTTGATGCTGGAGAGGGCGGCGGGTCGGGCGGTGGTTGACCTGGTGGCGTGTCCGCCGTCGGAGTCCATCGAACGGCGAGAGTCCGCCGAGCGGTGGTCACGGCGTCTGACTGCTGGTGGGTTTAGCCCTGTTCCGTTTAGTGAAGAAGTTTCCGATGATGTAAGGGCCCTCCTGAGGAGGTACGAGGAGGGTTGGTCAATGAAACAGTCCTCGGATACCGCCGGAATATTCTTGTCGTGGAAGGATCAGCCAGTGGTGTGGGCTAGTGCATGGAAGCCTTGATCGGAAAAGAAAAGACTAAATACACAATTAAATTATAGAACCAACTACCGAATCACACTATCCTACTTAGTAAGAATACGTGTTATTTTTATTTTTTTAAACAAAGAATATTTTTACCGATAAGATACAATGCTGGATGATTGAGTCCGAGTGATAAAATACAATGCTGGATGATTAAGTATGTGGTTTAACTCAGTGTACGTAATTGAATTGGATCTGAAATGGTGGTGCAACGCACGTATTCGAGTCTAGTATTAAGTGTTCTGAAAATTATTTATCTATATGTGCCAATATATTAAAGATCGTTGAATCATATGAGAATTTCGAGAACAAAAAGTTCAAAACATATCTAACGGTTATTAATGTATTAAGACAAGATCGACATATAATTTTAAAAACAAGTGATGATTTCTAAAACGTTGGGAGCTTTGGTCAGAGTTGGAAGGAGCAAGAAGCCATTGCGTTTTTCAATCGATTGAATGAAATGGGTAGTGAAGCAATAGATTCTCATTTGTGATTGCTTTTGTTATTGTGAAAAAAAAGGTTGGATTTGGTTTGAAATTTTTTTACAGTTGCATGTGAACCCCATTATGTATCCCCCAAAAAAATTCAAAATGTACTATTAAGAAAGCAATTATATAGTGTAGATTTAACTTTAGTTTTGTGTGGGTTACACTTAAGAAATAGTAGATTCATATGCTTTATTTTAAAAAACTTCATGAGATAGTTTTTTTTATTTTGAGTATATAGCATTTAGGCGACACTTATCTTTGGTTTAAAGTCTTTTTTTTTGTTTTTTTTTTTAAGTCATAAGAAATTACTTGTCAAATCACAAACTTGTTCTCTATATGGTGCTTAAAATTAAAAAATAAAAAATAAAAAATAAAAAATTAGCTCTCATGATTAAAAGTACATTTGACTTTGATAGTACCTGCCCGGATCAAGTTTTACTATCTCTCTTAAAATCAATTAGAGGTAAAAATAATTACATAGGAGAGTGCACCTGTGGAACTATTTTTAAAAGCGTTTGCAGGAAGTAGCTAGCAGTGTGTACTTTAATATACATTCTTATATTTCTCAAACACCAAACATGTACCCATTATGGTTAATTGATCGCCCCACAAATGATGATTCCTTTTTTCAGATTATGCAAAATAGTATATATATATATAGACAATCAATCATAGACTAATCACAAAAAATTGAATTATGATCATTCATTTAAATTGGAACTCACAACACTTTTTAATTTCAATATAAATGGATAACCAAGATAAACTTTATGTAATTTTTGTAACTGGTTGTGTGTACAAAGTATTTTTCTTATGCAAAATTGATGAGCTGAAAAGCCCCATCTTGATCTTCATGATACTCAAAACACAAAACACAATATATATTCTGTTAACACATGTTGAAACTTGAGTGTGTGAGATCTACATATGTGAGTGAATTTGACCTATTCACTTTAAAATTTAGATAAAATTTAAAGAATATTTTCTGGGCTCGTAGCATTACTAATCGATATAAATATATATCTCATGGGTCCCAAATGTTAGATGGAGTTGTTATTAATTAGGTGTGCTTAGATGATATCAGCTAAGAGGTGTTGAAGCAATACAAACACCAAAAAAAAAAAAAGGGGTTTTAAAATTTGAAAATGAACAAGTCTTGTTCAAGGTCGTTATCTCTTTGGGACCATATAGAATCTCAGGACGGCTGTGGAGTCGGTGATGGAGCGTTTTTAATAAAAATAAAATATTTAAAAATTAAATTATAATTTTTATTATGATTTAATATTGTAATTTATTAGAGTTAATTTTAAATAAGAATTATGCTTTTAATTACTTTTTTCCATTACAAACTTTAAATAGGTTATTGATAGCGCATGTTATTAGCCATTACAAATAATTATATTATTCAATAAAGTAATGGCCATATAAATAAATTAGTTTATTAGTATTGAATATATTCTATTAAATCATTTCCTATAAATACATACCTAAGTATCATAAGGTATTCTACAGTGAAAGAAGATGACTATGAGTAGAGATAAGAGAAACTTAGAGAAGTATGTGTAGGGATATAAAAGGAGAAGAGATTTTAAAAGAGGGCATATTCTATTCTGATTATATTATTTTATTATTTTTAATAGGCAATTTGATTCGTGAATAGCACATGTCTTCTTAGTAGACGTAAGCGTAAGCATAGAACGAGAAATGTGTGTGAGCACTTAGATTGTATCTTAGAATCGATACAGATTTATTTGAAATTATCATGTAAGGAGGAATATCGACTTTAAAATAGTAACTACACTTTTCTCAGTTTTACAGGTAATATTTTTACTACTTTATACAAATTTTATACTCTATTATTTTTAATGTCTTGATTTTAATATTATTTTATTTCTAAAAATAATTTTTTTAGAAGTTTTATTCTCCAACAGTTAGGTTGTGTTTGGGTAATGAGTAATCTATAATAGAAGTGTTTAGTCATTAGGAGTTTGTTTCTTTGTCTAAATATAAAATAAATAGATATAATGACGTAAAGAGTTAATCAAATCTACAATAGTATTAGATAGATATAAGATGGGATATATAAAAAAAATTTAGAATTGAATTTAATATTAAATAAGAGAAAATAAATTAATCTTAATTATTGAATGAATAAAAAGACCATGTCCAATTTTAAAAATAAACATGAAATATATCTTATTTCATGTTTATTAAAATGAACATGAAATATATAAAATCTCTCTTTGGAGGGTGGGGATATGTAGTACTGAGTTGGTGTTATATATCTTATCATTCATAAAAATTATAATAATTAAAAAAAGAGAGACTAAAAAAATTGTTAAAGCACTAATGTTTTTCCACCCTCCTTTGATATTCCTATTTATATCCAATCAATCTATATCCGATCACATAGTACTAATCATAGTACTCATAATTTTTCCCGAGAAATGTGCCCTAGAAGTTTGCTGGGTTCCTACACTTCAACTTAGGCTTCCACTCGCAACTTATTTAAAAAATATTTTATTTTATTTTTTTGTATTTTTAATTAAAAATTTAAATTTGAATTAAAGTAAATTATTTAATAATTTAATTTTTAAACTAATTTTTTTTAGAAATGTTCTAAGAAGTGTGCTATGTTCGAACATTCCAACTTAAGGTCTGATTCTCAACTAGTTTAAAAGAATTTTATTTTTTTTTATTTTTTTATTTTAGTTAAAAAATTAATTTTGGATTAAAGTATATTGTTTAGTAATTTAACTTTTAAGTTAGCATTTTTAAAATTAATTGTTCGGATAAAAAATTATCTTTTTTACTTTTTGTTAATATTAAACAATTTTATCTTTTTATATCTTTGAAATTAACGATTATATGTAATTGATAGTGTTAAT
>JAULJZ010168422.1:0-76227 GCA_032270985.1 Heliamphora pulchella
TTGTAGGTTTTCCACCGGCGTCACTCTCCCAGGATAAAACGGCTACACGATCGTTGGAACACCACCAAGGATCGGCTGCGAACGTACTCCATCTGTCTTTCTCTCTCTTATAGCTTGCAATATACTCTTAGTTGTATCTCTCTTTTTTCACCTCTACTGTCTGTTTTCCTCTATTTTGTCTCTTCTTATCTCTACTTCTGCCTCTTCTTCTTCTCTTCTTGCCTCTGAATACTGAAAGATGACAGCATATATAGGCCTTCCATCATAGAGGGGGTTTCAGGAGAATCAATAGCCATGAATGGTATTGATTCTCAGGATTCAATTGCTAATTGAATGGCCAATTCAATTGCAATTGAATTATGCTATTGAATTCTGGAATTCAATAGCCAATGAATTCACAGAAATTCCAACAGAATGCACATGTAAAGAACAAAGAAAAATTTATCTGTCTTATTGAAAGTACGTACAAAGAATACAGATAAATTTATCTGTATTTTTCAAAGCATGTATAAAAAATACAGATAAATTTATTTATCTTTTATTGAAAGCGCGTGAAAAGAGTACAACTAAATTTATCTGTTTTATTGAAAGTACGTATAAAGAATACAGATAAATTTATCTATTTGCATTATCTTTACTGATATGCAAATAGATAAATTTATTTGTGCCTTTTCAAAATATATATAAAGAACACAAATAAATTTATCTATCTTTTATTAAGAGCACGTATAAAAAATACGGATAAATTTATCTATTTTATTAAAAACATGTATAAAGAACACATATAAATTTATCTGTTTGGACTATATGTGTTCATATGAAAACAGATAAATTTATTTGTACATTTTCAAAATATGTATAAAAAAATACGGATAAATTTATTTATTTTTATTGAAAGCACGTGTAAAAAATACAAATAAATTTATCTGTCTTATTGAAAGCACGTATAAAGAATACAGATAAATTTTTCTGTTTGCATTATTTGTGTTGATATGTAAAAAGATAAATTTATCTGTTTGCAGTGTATTTTTAGAAGAAATTACGCAATTAGACTTCACGTGTTAAAATTTTTGTTGATGGATCTTGTACGTTATAAAGTTTATTTTTTTGAACCTTTAACTGAAAGCCCCAATCTAAAAAAGTGTAAAATAGTCTAGACAAAAAAATAAAATCTCTGACTAAATCCATTAAAACACTTAGCATGCATGAATTAATCCTCTTAATTACCACTTGCCACTAATCATCAATTAACTCTTTTTTTTGATTATGAGAAACTTCTTGTGGTACAAATCCAAGTTCATGCACGCCTCGATACAGACATAGGCCACTCAAAATTAAGATCTATAAGAATCATAATTAACATGTAAAAATAGTTGTAAGTGATTAAGAGCTGTTGATCATCAGAGTGTGTTTGGTTGCAGTTTTTATTTTTATTTTTTCTAAAAAAATTATCCAAGAATAGATAAAAATGCATTTGTTAGCAATTTTTAAAAAATTATTTTCAAAAAATTGAGTTGAAAAAGAACTTAAAAACTAAAAATTTTAAAAACGTTTTAAAACTATTTTCGATTTTCTCTCTCTGTCGTGGAACTTGATTCACTGAAAAATAACTCTAAAATATTATGAAGATTATTTTTAAAATTCTTTATTGAAATATTTTTTTGAATATAGTTTTTAAAATAATACAACCATATGCATTTTTAGGTTATCAATGCCACTCACATGAAACATTTTTGCAGATCTATGTCCAGTGTGTTGAGAGTGAAAAAAAATCTTAATTTGGGTTAACCGCTCGAGCGGTGGGACTTTGCAGGTGAAATACTAAGAGCATGTTATGACCGCTCGATAACCGCTCGAGCGGTCTATGCGGGCAGCGACCAGTTATCGGCTGTTAGGGTTACAGCCACCGTTGAGTTTTGTTATTCTTCTTATGATATTTTGTATTCATTTTTCAAGAACTCTTCTCTCCTTATAACCTTCCATCATAATAGTGAAGTATGTGATCCCGTGGACGTAGACACGACTTTCTGAATCACGTAAACTTGCGTATTGTGTGACTGTCTCTCTTTCTCTATTTCTTCTCTTTATTTTGTGTTTGTGCGTTCTTGTGTTGATCGTGAGCGGGATGAGTAATCGCATTCTAATCCCCAACAACTGGTATCAGAGCTCCGGGTGAGGAGGTTGAAGAACACATATGCCAAAAGAAGGTAAATCGACAGGAATCGAAAAGTTCGATGGTTCAGACTTCAAATATTTGGAGGATGCAGATAGAAGACTATATGTATGGAAAGAAGCTACACTTGCCGCTCTTAGGATCCAAACCAAAGGGAGTGAAGGATGAGGATTGAGCTTTACTTCATAGGCAAGTGTTGGGGGTTATTAGATTGACGTTGTCTCGGTTAGTAACACATAACGCAATCAAGGAGAAGACTACAGCGAATATGATGGCGGCACTATCAAGTATGTACGAGACGCCGTCAGCAAATAATAAGGTACATCTCATGAAGAAATTATTCAATCTTAAGATGGCTTAAGGTACACCCGTTGCACAACACTTGAATGAATTTAATACCATCACGAATCAGTTGCCATCAGTAGATATCAATTTTGACGATGAAGTCAGGACCTTGATTGTGTTAGCCTCGCTGCCAAATAGTTGGGAGACAATGGGAACGAAAATGAGTAACTCTACCGGCAAAAATAAGCTGAAGTATGACGATGTCAGGGATTTGATATTGAGCAAGGAGGTTCACAGAAGGGATTCGGGTGAGATATTTAATTCTGGGTCTAATACTGGTATGGTATTGAATGTTGAAGCACGGGGGAGAGGCAATGATAAGAATCGAAACAGGGGTAGGTCTAAATCTAAAAGGGGCTGAAGCAAGTCCAGGTCAGGATGGCAGCCAAAATGCTGGGGTTATGGCAAGACTGGCCACATCAAGAAGAATTGTAGGGAGCAGAAGAAGAAGATTGGTGGTGAGTCAGCTAATGTCGTGACAGAGAACATATAGGATGCATTGCTTCTCTTAGTGGACAACCCAATTGATTCTTGGGTGTTGGATTCAGGGGCCTCCTTCATACTACGGCGCACCAGGAGGTTATTGAGAATTATGTTGCCGGTGATTTTAGCAAAGTTTACTTGGCAGACGGAGAGGCATTGGATATCATACATACAGGTGATATCAGAATCAAAGTGACAAATGGTTCAATATGGAAGATACACAAGGTACAACATGTACCTAAATTAATGACAAATTTGATATTCGTTGGGCAATTAGATGTAAAAGGTAATTCAGTGACCTTTGTTAGTGGCACGTGAAAAGTCACCAAAGGAACTATGGTAGTGGCTCAGGGAACAAAGATAGGTACCCTGTACATAACCACAAGTACAAGGGATACAGTTACACTAGCAGACAGCGGGTCAGACACGAGCTTATAGCATCAAAGGCTAGGGCACATGAGCGAGAAAGGGATGAAAATTTTGCAGTCAAAGGGCAAGTTGTCGGGTTTGACGTCTGTGGAATTTGATTTGTGTGAGGGTTGCATCTTTGGGAATCAAAGGAAGGTCAGTTTTGTGAAAGGCGGCAGGAAAGCCAGACAGGTTAGAGTTGGCGCACACAGATTTGTGGGGACCTTCCCCAGTTGCATCTCTTGAAGGCTCACGGTACTACGTTACTTTCATTAACGACTACAGCAGGTAGGTATGGGTTTATTTCTTGAAGAATAAATCTGATATATTTGAAGTGTTCGAGAAGTGAAAGGCATTAGTTGAAAATGAGGCTAGGCTAAAGTTGAAGTATCTGAGGTCAAATAATGGAGGCAAGTATACAGACGGGAGATTCAGGAATTTTTACGCAACTAGTGGAATCAGATGGGAGAAGACCATTTCAAGAACGCCACAGCAGAATGGCATAGTTAAGTGGATGAACAGGACATTGAATGAGAGGGTCAGAAGCATGAGATTGCATTTCGGGGTACCTGAGTATTTCTGGGCTGATGCAGTGAACACAGCAGCTGCCTACCTTTTGAATCGGGGACTGACTGTACCTTTAGGTTTTAGATTTCCAGATGAGGTATGGAGTAGAAAAGAGATGAACCTATCTTTTCTGAAAGTTTTTAGCTACACTTCATAAGTTCACATAGATGTTGATGCTATGATTAAGTTGTAGTTAAAATCTAGAGTTTGTCATTTTATCGGTTATGGTGATGATAAGTTTGGCTACCAATTTTGGGATGACAAAAACTGGAAGAACAACAGAAATCGGAATGTAATATTTAATGAACAAGTGCTGTACAAGGACAGGTTAAAGGCTGAGATAGACAGCGTAATACCAGAGATAAAGAAATCCGAGTTCATTGACTTGAATGACATTTCTGAGGGAGCCGCTCAGAACATGGATGAGGAAGACAAGAAAAATGTGAATCCATAAGTGGAACACACTACGCTAGTGATAGCAGTCAAGAGGTTTTCCAGGAACATCAGACAGCCACAATAGTTTTCACCAACTTTGTTCTACATTTTACTCATTGACAGTGGTGAGATGGAGAGTTATGCAGAGGCATTACATACCGAGAATTCTATTAAGTGGAAGTTGGCAATGAAGGATGAGATGGATTCTTTACTGACAAATCAGACATGGGAGCTGACTAGACTGCCAGCTGGAAAGAAGGCTCTACACAACAAATGAGTCTATAGAGTGAAGGAAGAACATGACAATAGCAGGCGCTACAAGGCAAGGTTGGCTGTCAAGGAATTTCAACAGAATGAAGGAGTTGACTTCACTGAAATCTTCTCCCCAATCGTGAAGTTGACAACAATCAGAACAGTGCTGAAAATAGTAGCTACATAAAATTTGTTTCTAGAGTAGTTAGACGTCAAAACTGTATTTCTTCACGGTGAATTAGAAGAAGACATCTACATACGTCAGCCTGAGGGATTTATAGTGAAAGGCAAAGAAGACATAGTCTGCAAATTGAAGAGAAGCCTATATGGTCTGAAACAAGCTCCAAGGCAGTGCGTTTTGCGTTGGATCCTAACAACAAGATCTTCTCAGGAACTGATTTTGATCAATTTGAGAGGACTATTGGACCGGTCCTTCCAAGAACAACCCCTGGGAATTCGCTCCCACCAGTGGTACAAAAAATTTGACAGCTTCATGCAGAGTACCGGGTTTACCAGGTTGGAGGCAGATCATTGGTATTATGTCAAGAGTTTTGATAGCTCATACATCATCTTACTATTGTACGTGGATGATATGCTCGTTATCGAACCGTGCATCGAGGAGATCAACAAGCTGAAGAAGTAACTATCAGAGCAGTTTGCCACGAAGGATTTGGGAGTTGCCAAACAAATTCTTGGGATGAGAATCATCCGAAATAGAGCTGAAGGGACCGTGAGACTCTCATAGGCAAAATATGTGAAGAAGGTACTAAGCAGGTTCAACATGAACAGTGCAAAACCTGTCAGTATGCCTTTAGATAGCTACTTTAGGCTAACTAAGGGTTAGTCTCCAAAGACAGAGCTAGAGCAGGAGCATATGACTGAGGTCCCCTATGCATTGGCTATTAGTAGCCTAATGTATGCCATGGTTTATACCAGACCAGATATCACACATGCAGTAGGAGTAGTCAGCAGATACATGAGTAATCTAAGGAAGCAACATTGGGATGCTGTCAAATAGATTCTGAGGTATTTGAAGGGCACTACTGAGACGTCTTTCTGTTTGACAAAGACTGGGCTAAAACTGCAAGGCTATGTGGATGCCAACCTAGCCGGCGATATTGACAGTAAGAAGAGTACCATCAGGTTTGTCTACACTTTGGATGGCACAGCAATGAGTTAGGCTTCAAAGCTGCAGAAAATCATGACACTTTCTACTACAGAGGCAGAATATGTTGTTGTGATAAAGGTTGAAAAAGAGATGGTATGGCTACAGGGTCTCTTAGATGAGTTGGGTAAGAACATTGACAAAGGGACGCTCTACAGTGATAGCCGGAGTGCTATATTTCTTGCCAGAAATTCGGTATTCCTCTTCAGGATGAAGCACATACAGCTGCGGTATCACTTCATTCGCTCCTTGCTGGACAGTGGTCAGTTGAATCTTGAGAAGATTAGCGAGGTGAAGAATCCAGCAGACATGTTTACCAAAGGAGTCATCATTGACAAACTGAGCTGAAGGGACCGTGAGACTCACAAGCAGAATATGTGAAGAAGATACTGAGCAGGTTCAACATGGATAGTGCAATACATGTCAGTACGCCTTTAGCTAGCCACCTCAGGCTAACTAAGGATCAGTCTCCAAAGATAAAGAAGGAGCAAGAGAATATGACCAAGATCCCCTATGCATCGGCTATTGGTAGCCTGATATATGCCATAGTCTGTGCCAGACCAGATATCTCACATGCAGTAGAAATAATTAGCAGATACATGAGTAATCCAGGGAAGCAACATTTGGTTGCTGTCAAATGGATTTTGAGGTATTTGAAGGGCACTACTGAGACGTCTTTGTGTTTGATGAAGACAGAGCTAAAACTACAAGGCTATATGGATGTCGACCTAATCGGCGATATTGGCAGTAGGAAAAGCACCATCGGGTTTGTTTATACTTTTGGTGGCATAGCAATGAGTTGGGTTTCAAAGCGATAGAAGATCGTGACACTTTCTACTATAGATGGAAAGTATGTTGTTGTGAGGTTGGAAAAGAGGTGGTATAGCTACAGGGTCTCTTGGATGAGTTGGGTAAGAACTTTGACAAAAGGACGCTCTATAATGATAGCTAGAATGCTATATTTCTTGCCAAAAATTCGGCATTCCACTCCAAGACGAAGCACATACAACTGCGGTATTTTAAAATTTCGCTCCTTGCTGGACAGTGGTCAGCTGAATCCAACAGATATGTTGACCAAAGGAGTCAACATTGACAAATAACACGGTAACTTAATTAGATCATTTACACTAAAATCAACATGAATCCGACCATCAACCCGGTTCTTCTCGTCAAACCAAACACGATTAAGATTCCAATTCTCAACAATTTTCAATATTTCCATCATTCATACATTCGAATTAAATAGGTACAAAAAGCCCCAAATCAACATCTTATGTTATTCACATTCATCATAAATTCATAAGATTTACTTAAAATCCCCAACTCGTCGTCCCACAACTTTCATATATCATCAAAATTCATGAAGTATATAGACAATTAAGTTAACATAACCCTCAATTTGTCCAAGATTCAACCAATCCAAAACCCCCAAATTTGATTCATGTTTCAACCCAATCAAACCCTAACTTTTCAATTCACATGTTAAAGGTTTTCTAATAATATAAACATGATATATTCATCTTAAACTCATCCAAAAATTAAAGATTTAGTATGATTTAACATCAAACCCCAACATAGTGTTCCAAAAACATAGATTTTCATGTCTTTATATAGATACACAAAGATATACAACTCATATCCATGAAATGATCAACAATAATCATAGATCATACCTCTTTGATGATCAAATCACAAGGAATAAGACTCTAGCAAGCTCCAACGATAGAACCTCCAACTGAACGGTAGAATGGAAGTTTCCAACGCGTATCTCAAACCTCCAATGAGTGTTCAATCAAGAGGGGAACAAGGATGGGCCACCAATGGAGCAAGAGGAGCTCAAGGAGGCTCAAGATTTGGTTATAGGGTTTTTATCTCGAGTTTTAGAGAGATAGAGAGAGGAGAAGAGGAAATGAAAACTAAAAGCTACAACCTGACATTTAAAATGCCTTGCTGATAGTCAACTCGAGCAGACCCATGGCCACTCGAACAGTCAACGCTATGTGAGAACCTAAGAAAAGAAATCATATAAGGTTTTAATTTTAATCCAAACACCTCCAAACTCATCCAAACAATCCACAATGATTGTCCTCATGCATTACCAAGCATATAATTATTATCATTAATCATTATCATGGTTAAATTTTAATTCTTTCACATAATTAAACACTTACCTATTTTTCACCAAGAATGTCATCGCAAGGTTTAAATAAATCTTTACAAATTAAAAGGGATTGGGTCCCTACAACCTCCCTCACTTAGGAAATTTTATCCCCGAAATTAAACATGCATCAAGAATCGAACAACTCAGGGTACTTCAAAAGAACCTCTGACTCTCGCTCCCACGCAATTTTTTCAATCCCATGATGAAGCCGCAAAATCTTTACATAAGCGATGGTTCTCCCACGTAGGACTTGCTCTTTTGTGTCAAGAATCCTCACCGGCCTCTCCTTGTAGGTGATGTCGTCATCCACTTTCAACTCAATCCAATCCAAATCGTGTAAAGGGTCTGGTTCATATTTGCGCAACATAGACACATGAAAATTGTTATGCATGGATTCTAACTGTGGTGGCAAGGTAAGGCGATAGACCACCCTCTGATCCTCTCAAGGATCTCAAATGACCCAATTAAATGTGGTGATAACTTCCTACTTTTCCCAAATCTCATTAAACCCTTCTGTGGCAAGACCTTTAAGAATACATGGTCTCCCACCATAAATGCCAACGGCCTCCTCTTCCTATCTACATAACTCTTCTGACGATTTTGGGCAGTCACTAAACGCTTGCGGATTGTAACAATCTTTTCTATGGTCTCATGCACAAGATCAGGCCCCAACACGGCCATCTCCCCAATGTTAGCCCAATAAACAGGTAACCTACAAAGTCTATCATACATCGCCTCATAAGGTGCCATCTCTATGCTCGACTGGTAATTGTTATTGTAGGCAAATTCCACTAACGGTAAATCATCCTCCCATGATCTACGAAAGTTTAGAATGCATGCTCGCAACATATCCTCAAGTATTTGAATGGTCTGCTTTGATTAACCATCTATCTAGAAATGCAAAGTAGTACTGAAAAGTAGACTTGTCCCCGTGGCTGATTGCAAACTTTACCAAAAGCATGAGATAAAACGGGTGTCTCGGTCTTAGACAATGGAAACTGGTACTCTGTGGATTCTAACTATATCGCTCACATGCAGCCTACTAAGTTTATCAACTGAATCTGTCATGCGAATAGAAAGGAAGTGTGCGGACTTAGTCAACCTATCAACCACAACCTAAACGGCATCATACCCTTCCAGCGACCACGGAAGTCCTGAAACAAAACCCGTGGTAATATTCTCCCACTTCCACTCCGACACTAGCAACGGTTGCAATAACCCTGCTGGCCTCTGGTGCTCAGCCATCACTTGTTGGCAAGTAAGACAACGTGAAAGGAAAAGTGCAACATCCTTCTTCATACCCTTCCATTAGAACTGTCTACGCATATCATGATGCATCTTGGCGCCACCCGAATGCACCGCAATACGAGAATGATGAAACTCAAAGCACGTCCTCACGACATGACTCCGACAGAAGATCCTCCCCGCAAATCTCAAACTCTAATCGGAATGAATAGGCAACTTCTTGGTATCCTCCCCACTCAAGACTCGCTCCTGAAATATCAAGCTCTCCGCATCCTATTGCTGAGCCTCTACAACACGATGAACAAGGGTGGGTTGAGAGACCATCGTAAACAAGGTAACACTATCGCCAGACTCATCAAGATGTAGGTCGTACTCGCCGACCTCTCCCAGCGTGCTCCACTCCCTAATGACAACATGAGTTAAAGAATTCAAAGATTTTCGACTGAGGGCATTGGCCTCCACATTAGCCTTACCCAGATGATACTGCAGATCGAAATCATAGCCACCCAAAAACTCCATCCACCTTCTCTGACGCAATTTTAAGTCCTTCTACGAAAATAGGTACTTCAAGCTCTTCTAATCCGAGAACACCTCAAAGTGCTCTCCATACAAGTAATGCGTCTAGGTCTTTAAGTCAAAGACCATTGCTGCAAGCACCAAGTCATGAGTAGGATAGTTCTTTTCATGTGTCTTCAACTGCCTCGATCCATAGGCAATCACTTTGCCCATTGCGTCAACACGCAACCTAACCTCTCGTGTGACACATCGCAATAAATGGCAAAGCCAAGTCCTCTCTCTGGTACAATCAAAATAGGTGCGTTGGTCAACCTCTCTTTCATTGTCTAGAAAGCAAGCTCACAACTATCATTCCACACGAACTTAATCCCCTTCCGAGTGAGGCGTGTCATAGGCGCAGTAAGCCTAGAAAAATCATTCACAAACCGATAGTAATAACTTGCCAAGCCAAAAGAAACTCCAAATCTCAAACACGCTATTTGGCCTCTCCCAATTCATCACTGCTTCTATCTTAAAAGAATCCACCGCCACCCCATCTCCTCATGTGCCTCTTTCGATGGTGAATAAATGAGAATATCATCCACGAACATGACTACAAACCTATCAAGGTACGGGCAAAAAATGCGGTTCATGATATCCATGAACGTTGCTGGAGCGTTAGTCAGTCCAAATGGCATATTAAAAACTCAAAATGCCCATAACGATTGCGAAAAGTCGTCTTCAAAATATCCTCCTCCTTAACCCGTAATTGATGATAACCCGATCTCAAATCTATTTTGGAGAAATAACATGAACCCTTCAATTGATTAAGTAAGTCATCAATACGAGGCATAGGGTATTTGTTCTTGACGGTCACATGATTCAACTTATGATAATTAATACAAAGGCGTAAGGACCCATCCTTCTTCTTTGCAAATAATGTCGGTGCTCCCTGAGGCGACACACTAGGATGGATAAAATCCTTATCCAACAACTCTTGAACCTGCACCTTCAACTCTAGCAACTTAGCTGGATCAAAACGATATGAAGGCATAGAAATGGGGGCAGTCCCCAAATTGAGGTCAATGGAAAACTCAATGTTTTTCCATAGCAGAAGTTCAAACAATTCATCTGGGAAAACATCCATGAACTCACAAACAATGGGAGGAAGCTCCCCACGAGTGAAGTCAGTCTTGCTCTAGATAAGGCAGAAAAATGAGGCTACGGCTACCACGGTCCCATGAACTATGAGGTCTAGGCACTAAGCCGTCGTCCCGGTTACCCACAAAATAAAAAGGAGTCTTCTTACGGTGTGCAAACGAACACTCGTCGTCGGTCACAATCGATAAAGGCACGAAATACGATCGACCAATTCATCCCTAGTATGATATCAAATGAAGCCATATTGAACACAATAAAATCAAACACTAGACTATGATCGGTTTTCTCCATCTCACAGGCTCTAAAAACACGTCTCAACACTGTTATCCCACCAATCGGTATCTCTACACATAAGGCACTACCCATGACGTCTATCTCTAGCCCCAATGTCGATGCAAATGCGGATGAGATGAATGAATGAGATGCTCCGGTGTCAACAAGTGCATTAGCCCAAAAATGGTACACTAGAAAGGTACCTCAGATGATCGACGGGTTAGATGCGATATCCAGCACTGTAGGTGTCACCGAAGTACTGGGCTCCATGAGGTCGTACACTCATCCCTGTTTTTCTTCATTATGCCTGCTGTTTCCCATAGCCCCCGACTATCTCACCAATTGGGCTGAAGTAGCCCCTCTTGTGGTCCTCGTCGACTGCATCGCCGACTGTTGCTGCGACTGGCCATAGCCCTGCCGTCCCTGTGATGCCTGCCCTGAATGTGCTCCTAAATCACCCTGAACATTCCCACCCTGAGAGCATTCCCGACGGATGTGACCCGCCTGGCCACACTAGAAACACAAAAATGGGGCCCTCCTTTGAGTCTAACTCTACTGCTACCCCTTCTGTGGGCACTCCCTAGTGCGATGTTTTGGCTGTCTGTAAAAGAAGTAAACCATTTCCCAATGCTCAGAAGGTCTAGACGATGCAATAGATGGTGTGGGCACTTAACGTGGTTGCGGATGGGATCCCGTAGGAAAAGAACTCAGTCCTCCTGGCTTCTACCTCTTAAACTAGCACCCCTCAGACTGCGCACTCGTGCCTCCCTGCTGTGACTCGCCTTCCCTGATTTGCAGCTCTTAGCCATAGCATTCTCAACCCTAATAGTAGCATCCACTAACTCTATGTAGACCTGAAATCCTAAGGCTGCAATCATGTCCTTGATTGAGAGTCGAAGACCTCGCTCAAATTGTTTGATGCACAACTCCTTTGTTGCCACCATCTCTAGTGCAAATTTGGCCTCATACTGGACCACTGTCCAGTTTCCCTGAATGAGGGAGAGAAACTCCTCCCGATAAGTATCCTTCGAAGATCCTAGAAAATACTTCTCCAGAAAGACCCAAGTGAAAGCGGTTCACGTTCCCTCCACAGTCGTTTTGACAAACTTCCACCATTCCCATGCCTCTTCTCGAAGTTGGAATGCCGCCAACCTCAACCTCAACTTGTCCTCCATGATCTCAAGTGTATCAAGAATTATGGTGGTCACCTCTAACCACTCTATAGCCGCTTTGGGATTAGGCTCCCCAAAAAAGGTTGGAGAATCTAACCGTCGAAACTCTCTCATCGCTATAGTAGCCCTTAGCTCGGGAGTTCTTGCCCCTCCCTAGCCACCTCGACTAAAGCTCGCATCATCACGAGCATCCCCTGAATAACATCAACCTCGCTCGCTTGTTCCTATGGGGCATGCACATCCCTTTCCTCCAGAACTTGGGCAAACGCGAAACATTGGCCACGACCTCGGCCTCTACCTAATCTCAGAAACATCGCTCTATATAAGAAAGAACAAAGGGAGATATCAATATGAGGGCATAAACCAACCCACCTTCCATCAATAAAATCACCTTTAATCTAGCTACCACTTAACATGTACAACCACATCAACACATCTCACGTAACGAGGAGAACTAATCAGAATGACACATCAATCTGGGTAACTCGTGTAGATCTCTTGATAGAATAGATGTCGATCAAACGCCTTTCTAACTCCAGCCCTGCACTAGTCGACCGGACGCCCAAGGGCAAGACACATCATCCAAAAATTCAATCTACATACCCAAATACCACATAACATGTAAATATCAAGTCACTTCGCAATTACATCATGCAAACACACCAATACATAAATGTCGCATATCAATGGAAACTCTCACACAATGGATCAATCATTTTCATGGCTCCTAGGTATTTGAACCTAAAACTCTGATATCAATCAGTCACACCCCAAAAATTAACACTAAAACCCGCATGATTGATTGGAAAAGAAACCAGTTTAAAGAATCCAAATCAGAAGAACTTGTAGAAAATAATTCTTTATTCATAAACAAATTAAGGCTTTCAATTTTCATGTAAAAGATAAGTGTGAAAGTAAGTCTTTTACTTGTAAAACCATTTCCCAAATAAGTCAATTTATACCCCCCAAAAGATGCCCAAAAAATACCAATCAAAGCCCTCCTTCAAACCAAAATTCTCAAAAATTCCACCCAATAAGGTCTGCTCGGGCAGACTCACCACTGCTTGAGCGGTGAGATACCCGGCAGCAAACTGCCCAAAAATCTAAAAAAAATTCTAAGTGATAGAAAAACACTTGATTTTCACAAACCTTAAAACCTGATTTTCAATGGTCAAAATCTATAGTTAAAGCATACATTTGGCATTCAAATAACTCCATATATCTCAAAAATTCTAAATATAGCATTTTCATTCATAGAATTTCATGCCAAAATCCGAAATTAACATTCAAAACAATAACCCACCATCCTCATATGCATACAATCCATGAGTACGTGGCCTTAGAGGCCTTAGACAATGGGTTCCACCAACCCTGAATACATTCCTCCAATGTGCTAAAAAGAATTATATGTGCAATCATGAATTTCTAAGAGATCTTTCTACAAAATATACATGTAATCTACATCAAAACATTAAAAAGATTTCTCCACGATCATTTGCCTCATTCCGCGGCTTTCTTTTTGTTAACACCTGAAATGAATTATACAACATGAGCCGAGACTCGTAAAAAGTAGACTAAGGATGAACAAATGCATGATATGTGAGAATGATTATGTGAAATACACAACCATGTTTCTCTAAAACCAATTCCTTTTGAAAACCAACTTCCATTCACATAATTGGATTTTCATTTATAAAACCATAGTTTTAACCCTCCATTTTAAAATGTCACAACCCAATTTCCAAAACCCTCCCGCAGCATTCCCTTCTCACATTCCCATTATATTAAGATTTTTCCATTCCAATTATATTCCACATCACAACCATTCAAAGGTTATCCATATATTAAAATTAATCCATGTAATTCGACTAGGGTTTACTAACCCAATTCAATTATTGATTTAATTAAATATCAAAGCCCAGATGCCACCTATAAACCCAGGCGTAGTTATCACAACCGGACCACGCGAGGCCCAATAGATAAATACACATTTTATAGCCCAACACGGAGAGTACAGATTTTTTATTTCTCTCGGAAACATCAATGGGTGGGCCGCCTAGAGCACACTTTTACAGAGATTAACCCAACGGAAGAGCCTGCCATACATTATTCAATTTTTTGGTCTTTCACTGAGGAGCTACTCGAGCCTAACTTAATTATCCATTCAAATTACACGGTGCCTTAATTAGACTATTTACACTAAAATCAACATAAATCCAACCGTTCACCCAGTTCCCCTCGTCAAATCCAACACGATTAAGATTCAAATTCTTAACAATTTCTAATATTTTCATAATTCATACATTCGAATTAAATATGTTCAAAAATCCCAAAATCAACATCTCATGTTATTCACATTCATAAATTCATAGGATTTACTCAAAATTCTCAACTCGTCATCCCATAACTTTTATATATCATCAAAATTCATGAAGTTTATACACAATTAGGTTAACGCAACCCCCAATTTGTCCAAGATTCAACCAATTTCATCATGTGAGTTTACCAACCCAAAACCTCTAAATTTGATTCAAGTTTCAACCCAATCAAACCCTAATTTTTTCAATTCACAAGCTAGAGGTTCTCCAACAATATTAACATGATAGATTCGTCTTAAATCATTCACAAATCCAAGATTTAGCATGTTTTAACATCAAACATTAACCTAGGGTTCTAAAAATATAGATTTCATGTCTTTATATAGATACACAAAGATATACAACTCATATCTATGAGATGTTCAATAATAGTCATAGATCCTATCTCTTTAATAATCAAATCACAAGGAACAAGACTCTAGCAAGCTCCAACGACAAAATCTCCAACCGAACGATAGAATGGAAACTTCCAACGCGTATCTCAAACCTCCAACAGGTGTTCAACCAAGAGGGGAGCAAGGATGAGCCACCAATGAAGCAAGAGGAGCTCAAGGAGGCTCAATATCTGGTTCTAGGGTTTCTATCTCGAGTTTTAGAGAAAGAAAAGAGAAGTGGAAATAAAAACTAAAGGCTACAACCTGACATTTAAAATGCCTCTGCCGATAGTCCGCTCGAGCAAACCCATGGTCGCTCGAGCGATCAACGTTGTGTGAAAAACCCGAGAAAAGAGATCATATAGGGTTTGAAATTTAATCCAAACAGCTCCAAACTCGTCCAAATAATCCACAATGATTATCCTCATGCATTATCAAGCATATAACTGTCATCATCAATCATTATCATGGTTAAATTTTAATTATTTCACATAATTAAACACTTACCATTTTCCATCAAGAATGTAATCGCAAGGTTTAAATAAATCTTTACAAATTAAATGGGATCGGGTCCCTACAGATATGTTATAGGAGGAAGATCTAATTTGAGTGGTAGATCAACTGGAAGAGGTTCCAAAATATTTTGTCAAATTTGTCGTAAACCTCTTCATTCAGCCATTACATCTTACCATCGACTCAATCCGCAATATCAACCTTCTTCAAATTTTTCTCATGCTTCTCTAGCTCATTCTCTAGTACAAGGTTCCTTAGCTGTCCCTTCAACTAATTTTTCTCAAATGTCTTCACTTATTTCAGTTGTTTCACATGTTTTCTCCTCGTCATTTGTTACTAATTCTTCCATTTTCCCTCTTTCTACTTCTTCATCTCCTCGTATCACTCTTTGGTACTTTGATTTTGGTGCTATTGCACATGTGACTCCTGATATTAGTAATATCATTTCTTTTCAAACTTTTGCGTGAAATGATGCTATTATAGTAGAGAATGGATCTTCACTTCATACTTCATACACTGGTAAAGGTATCCTTCCCTCTCCTAATTCTATTTGTAAACTTTCTCCTATTCTACATGTTCCACTAATCTCACATAACCTTCTCTCTATATTTAAATTTGCAAATGATAATAATTGTAGGGTAATTTTTTACTCAAATGATTTTGCCATCCATGACAAACTCACCAAGAAGATACTACATCAGGGACCATGCCTTCAAGGCCTATATACTTTTCATCCTTGTACTGATCGAGCTTTCCTCATTACTTACTTCTGCTTTAGCTCATCATGCTTCAATTCATGTTGATTCCTCTAAAATGCTTTGGCACCATAGACTAGGCAAGTTCTTCTTTGTGGCAGCTATTAATACAACAATTTAGAATTTGTCTGAAATTCCTTTCTTTGACTTGTTTTCCTTGTCAAATGGCTAAAGCCATAAACTTCCTTTTACTACATCCTCTACTACAACAACAATGCCCTTTGAAATAGTACATTTAGATGTATGGGGACCTTCTCATATCCCATATTTTAGTGGTTTTAGATATTACCTACATTCTATTGATGATTTTACTAGATATACTTGGTTGTTTCCAATGTACTATATATATGATGTTTCTAATATAGTTCAAAACTTCAAGTACTTTGTTCAAACTCAATTTTCATCAGTCATCAAGGATCAGTTTGTTTCAATGTAAAATATTTTTTTAAGAAAATATTTTCCATGCAAAATATTTTGTAAAAAAAGTATTTTTTCAATTTTATTTTCTAGTGTTCGGTTGATACATGAAAAATATTTTCAAACTAAAATTTTTTTATTCTTGGATTGAAATAAGATATTTTTCACAACAAAATTATAAAAAATAGTTAAATCTGATCCAATGCCTCCTGGAGTTTTGTTACGTTTGGGATAGCTTTTCATGTAATTCTTTTCGTTGCTTTTTCTCGTCCTTTCTGAATTTTTTTATTTTTTGGTCTAGGTTTTTTACATTTTTAATTCATCATTGTAAAACAAATCTAAAAGTATATGTCGTTTTTCCTAAAACTGAAAAAGGTTTTTTTCGTCTTATATGAGCTTTTTTTTAAAAAAAAATTGATCATTTTTTTACTTTTCTAATTTCTTGTAACGAGAAAAATTTAAAAATATCATTATTTGAAATAACATAAAAAAGTTTCACTAAAAAAAAGTCTTTAAAAGGTCTTAAAGTGGCCTTTTAAAGCTTTTTTTGTCTTATATGAACTCTTTTTTAAAAAAATTGACCATTTTTTTATTTTTCTAATTTCTCATAATGAGATAAATCTAAAATATATCGTTGTTTGAACTAACGTAAAAAAAAAACTTATTAAAGACCAAAAACCGTGTTTAAAAATCCTTAGAAAAATTTTCCCAAATAGTATTCACCATTGTCATTGGCTTATGTGTCTTTATTTTAACAATCGATAAAAAAAATCTACAAAATTTGAAATGACCAGACTTAAGACAGTATCTTAAAAAAAATTAATTTATTTAAAAATAATAATTTCATCTTATGATGTAAAATATTTTTTGTTTAAAAAAGATATTTTACTTACTTTGTATTAATCGAACTGTGAAAAATAAGTAAAATATTTTATAAAAAAATATTTTATATTAAAACAAACGAAGCCTAAGTGTTTTAGATCTCATAATGGTGAGGGATTTATTAATTAACATATAACATCTTCATTTGCATCTTCTGGCACTATTCATGAAACAGCTTGTCCTCCGAGAATCGGCCTGAGATTCAATTTGTTTAAAACTTGAGAATCACATAATTAAAAAAATAATTATAATGAATTGTCAATTCTATTTTAAATTTGGCACTTTCTACCAATTTTTAGAAGAATCCGTCAACAGTCTGGTCCACCGTAAATAGCATGTCTCGAAAAAAGGCTATCTACTATTCATAATTTGTCTAGACAAGCCATTGCCTATTAATTTTACTATTTAGGCCATAAATTGTGCTATGTTGAATTAAATAACTAACTTAGTTTTGGTCTCATAAATAATAGCAGTGGCTTAGATAAAAAAGATACTATTATTTATAGTCAATTGTATGCTATCACTTAATTCCAGATTAATTGTCTTGTAATGAATTCTTGAGATGGAGAAGTAATCTACACTAATAATTATCCATAATTAGCCCTTAAGAAGGTTTGTTTAGGTAATTCCATAATTAATTTTATCCGATAGGGAGGAATGAGCTAAGATCAGGACACAAAATTAATTATATCATCTATAAATTAGTGATAAAGATCGTGAGATTATACATGATAAATTTTCTCACCCACTTAGTTATTAAAAGAATTTTGTGAGGGTTATCAAAAAAATATTTAATGTTGACACGTTTAAAATTTCGAACTGGACAACACGTTATAAAGATTCTAAATTATCCCATATTTACATGTAAAAATATGTGTAACTAATAAAATTCAAAATTTTCATAATTTATAAAAAAAATAAAATTTAAATAAAAATTAGAAAATTATTTTTATTTTTTAGTTGCACACATATAAACAATTTCGTAATTATGAATTTTTATAAATTAAACGCATTGCCAAACATGTGATCTAGGTCAAAATTAATTATTTACTTCGTCCAATGATTAAACATACATATGAATAATAAGATTCATACACACATATCATAACAAAATAAAAATCCCGACTATTATGGTCATAAAAAACAATAAGGTTTTCAAGTCGTGTCTTGATACTGAGCCATTCTTACTTGTCATAAGGCATACCAAGCACTGGTTTACCATTGTTCGCCATGCGAAAACTAGTGATCCTCTCATCAATGATCAAACCTATAGGGTTACAATATTGATCATATACATCCATATTAGGAGTTCACATACATATGATACAAAAAAATGTTACAACATATTCTATGCCTCCTAATTAGAGTTCACACACTGTTGAATCTGAAATAATAAATAACTACCACAAAGAAACATCGTGAAAAACAATCACACACAAAGTGCATACAATCCTTGTGAGCATAATAGCGAGATGAAATGCAGCAAAACAAAGGTTTAGCATAGTTCTAGTTCTACCCAATACCCATAGCATGCAAGGATCCATTTTTATGAACAACATTTGTCGGTTTAATCCATATGCAGTATTAAAGAGGTTCTGATACCACTTGTTAAAAAACGAAATCCCAAGAACTAATGACATTGCATATGAATTTTACAAAAAAAAATAATAATAACCCAATACAAACCCTATAAGGGAAATAAAGGTTATACCTTCAAGATCTTTCTCGTTTGATCTCATCTCAGCACACGAATGGAAAACTACTAGATAGATGCACACGAACTAGAACTGAACTACACTTCAAATCTTCTACCGTATTTTCATATGCCTGATCATGAATAGTGGGTGGGCTCTGATTTCTATAACCTATAAACACTCTCTTTCTCAACTGCATTTATTTGTTTCTTATGATAATACAAAAAATCCTAACTGGCAAAGAGGCTAAGGTGCATATAAATAGGTTACAACAGGAACCTGATGAGTAAATAAGATTTGAGCTCTTTATGTAATTAGGAAAACCTAATTCAATACCAATTACATTCCTAATTCTATAAATTAGAATGCATATCACTAAAGAATAATAATTGCACTCATGAACTTATCTCAAAAAAATAATTTTGATCTCCATGTAATTAAATGATTATTTATCTCCCCACATTAAAATTATAGATACCCGTAGATTAAATTAAATTATCGATAATTTTATTTAATCGACTACTTATAATTTTATTAAGTTTTTTTGCTTAACCTGTTCGATGTGTCAGATATAAAATTCACCTGTTAATTTGAAATAATCAAAACTTATAACCTTCTTCAATAAAGTATCATCAATCCCTATGCCGGGGCATAAATTTTATTATAATTAATATTTACCATACGGATAATATATTTACTCAATTCACTGAGCTTATTAAGTTATAAAAGATCTCTCTTTTATAAATCAAAATAATAAACATGAAATTTATATGCCTATTAATTGTTTTGAAAATAAGAGTATAACTACTCATAATAACCATGAAATATTGATTATCATATAGAGTCATTATAGAAATAATTGCCCTAAAATAATTATGTTCAATGCATACCAAGTGTACTAGTACAATGAATTAAAATTATACCGTCCCATATAATCAAAATAGACCTACCAAAACACTGTACTACAGTCTTATCAATGGTGTGTTCAATTCTATCTTAAGACTGTGAATAAAAAGTTTATATTCTAAAAGAATCGATAATCTGATCTTCTGTGTATAAGTCAAACTCTACAAACCAAAACATCTATTATGTGGAATAAAAGACACATAACATAAAATAAATAATATAGTTCAAAAATTGTTGATACATATTTTTATTAAAATAAAAATAACTAATTTTATTAATGAATAAATTAAATTTCAAAAATATTACACATAAGTATGAATTTTAGTATATATCCCACAGTTAATGGAGAAAATTAGAAAAATGGGAATAACGACTAATTTTTTTTCTACAAATAGAGCATGGAGGCAAAGAAAAAGAACACACATCAGCACATCAACACCTAAAACTCCAACTTTGTTTATTTTCATATCTGTCATTTCATATCAGCAATTTTTTTTGAAGTTTTACATTTCATTTTTCTCGTATTCCAAACAATTCAGAGTATATTTCATTTCATTTAAGTTTAATTCCAATTTGTTTCCATATAAGTTAATTTTTTTCTTCCAAGCACGTGGATACTTATAGAAATCCTCTTCGTTAAGGCAATTTTTGAACCACATTGCTTTATTGCTTCGAGCTACGTATAATCGGCATGAACTCGAAATCAAATTTGACACACTATTCATAAGATTTGGACATGTATTGTCTCGGCACGCTTGCATTATATCATTACGTCCTGAGCGATGTTCAGCGGGACAATAGTTTGCTAAGCCTTTAGTTTATTTTAATAATGTCTCCTTGCGTGCAACTTTATGGTCCTTCCTACGTGGAGGTTTGTAGTTCTCCTTGCGTAGAGGTTTAGTTTCTCCCTATGTCGGGATTTTTCCCCTTGCGTGGAGATCTTTCTCCTTTCTTTTCAAGAAGTGTCTTCTTTCATCTAATGTACCCTTTCAATTGACTTTATATCAAATTTTCAATATATTTAATTCTATTGACTTTTTGTTTGATAAAAAAAACTGATCCTTGAAACATTGGAAGTTTAGTTTGGTATGGTTTTCGTCTTAAATCCTAATTCCAAAGGTAAAGTTATGATTAAAAGAAAGAACATATGTCAAGTAGGTACAGATAGGCACATTTATTTGCATCAACTATATATTAGATCATTGTGTGTTTAATGTGTGTACGGGGTTGGCCCATGAATTCAACTTACAGGATTGGTCGAATCCAACCTAAATGTACCTGTCAATGGTTGAAGGACTACAAAAGAGAAGCAAACATAAACTGGCTGGTGGCTATTCGTCGGAAGCGACTTCAATAGTAAAGTTAGAACTATATATTCAGATAGAAAACTAGAAAGAAAGAAATTGGCAGAGTTTTGGCTAAAATTCTCAGATTATGCATACCTTTGGTCTAGATGTTCTACCCATTTTATAGGGGAAAATTGTACCCCCCCTGCCCCACTTTTGGATCTCTTAATTACTAGGTCTTCTCACACGCCATCCCACAAAACAGATCTTCCAAACCTACCCTACAAATGACGATGTCAGGTAGTCTAGACTGAGTCCGGTCAGTTCACCATAAATGCCCTCGCCTCAGCCATTCCCTTCAAAGCCCATATGATCTTGGTTAATCACACACTTGATGGTAAATATCCTTTAGTCTAATCACATTAAATGTTATAGGATTCTGGTCATGTCGCATTAAATACAAACTGCAAGACCGTACTTTTCTCTATTCAGTTTGGAGCTCAAACTCTCAATCCACTTTGAGAATAGGCAACGATCTTAGACCCGTACTCGGCCTAAATGGCCACTTTCCCAAATGCGTGGCCAACGTCTGTGACTTGGGTCATCTCTTTGGGCTTCAGTTATGATATTATTGGGTTTTAAGTGGGCTGGGGCGAATTGGATTCGTCCCCCTTCATTTGCCTCATAACTCTACTCTTGCTCGGCATAAAAGGGGGCTGACACGACACCATTTTTTCCTCGGCCTCGCGTGGCCATGAATCATATAATCACCTCAGCCTTTAGTTTGATCTGTCACCTCAGCCCATTTATTTCGCATCTCAGATCATTAAGTGCAGCCTCCGTATTTTCCATGTGTCACTACCTGGTTGGTCCATGCAGAGGCGCTTGCACATTCCCGATGTCAAGCAAGCATCATTTCGCGAGCCCGTGGTGACCGTTGACGTATTAGGTTTCGAGAACCCCTTCGTCCATAAATGGAAATTTTTGGCCCTCAATTTCCTCTCTTCTAAAACTCTCTTAACCTCTCACACTTTCTTATCTGTATTTTCAAGTGTCTTACATCGAACCACCGCCGGCAAATTCCATTACCATCGCAAATCGCCTCTGACGCGCCTCGTCGCTGCCATGTTTTGCCTTTGTTAGAACGGTATCTCTATCGCTCTCCGTCGTCAATTTCTTCCCACCTTTTGTAAGTTTCACTCATTCTTCTTTGTTTTAAGCATTTCCCCTTTTGGTTCTTCTTTACTTCTTCTTTCTCGACGATAAAAAACTTCTCCCTACTCTCTAGGTTTAGGGTTTTTAGGTATACTGTAATCTTCTTCCCCTCTCTTTTTTGTTTTTTTGGTCTTTTGATTATTATTGAGTTATGGTCAAAAAGGGAAAATTCATAAAAGAGGTTAACACCCTCTCCGTCATGGATGCTTTTCGCACTAAATACAATATCCATGCCTCGATCACAGTTCGTTACTATGACTCAGACATTCAAGAGACTTCTTTCTTGGAAAAGGGAAACGAAGTCGCTTTTCCCATTGCCTCAATCGTAGAGGTTGGGATTCATTTTCCCATAGATCCTCTCCTCGTGGAGATGTTCACCTAGTGTCGTCTTATGTCTCGGCAGGTTTTAATCAACTTTATCAGGGTCATGATAAGGGTCGCTGAGATCAACTGTCACTTCAGTTTGAATCTCAGCATCCTTGAGATATTCCACAGTTATACGATCGACCTGAGGATGGTGCATGACCTCTTTGAATCGGATAAACACGGAAACAATTATATAATTATAGGCAGAGACTTTGAGTTCTGACCCAACCATGCTAGACTTGTGGGCCGATCTATCCCAAGGGTTCCCAGGAGTCCAGGTCGATTCGGCTTCCCTTCTAATATATTTATGTCATTTGCATTACATACATTCGCCATGAAATTTATATCCTTTGTTTTGATTCTTTGCAGAGGCATCTCTTACATTCATTATATGCTGCCTAGTGATCAGGGAAGGTCGCCTTACCCCTGACTTACTAAACCACACACCCAGTTATAGATGGGTGATTCGTCATCGAGGCAAAGCTCAGTGAAGAACTCTAGAAGCATCTGCATCTGCCCCAGCATCTTTCCAACAACATATTGTACCTACTATGCCGAGAGTCAGGACGTCATTCAACATTAGGAAGGCAGCTTTACGCACCAATGTCACCAGCACTTCAGCTACCCTCACTGTAAGGATCACTCTGCCTCCTCCTCTACCACGGGAGCTCGTTCCCAAAGTGCCTCCTCCACCCCATCCAGCAACTAAAGAGGTGGCTACATCGCTACAACTTCTTGCAAACAAGAAGCGACCCATCACCGTCTAGCAACTGTCTCTCCTGAGAGCTGGGCCTCTCAGAGGCGTTGGCTAGTTAGGAGGCATGGTACCTCTATCGGTCAACAGCACTGAGAAGAAGAGAGGCAAGAAGCCTCGCTTGTAGCTTAGGCTCCTACATTTGTTATGGGGGATCGTCCACTCCACGTGGGTAATTCCTCTAAGGATGGGGGAGTGGACCACAGCTTGGTAAAAGGACACCCTCCCGCTTGATATAGCTAACCATTCTCAGCAAACCACGCTGGCCCTTTTTAGTAGGGTCTATTAACTCAGCGTGGGGATAAGCTCCTTTCTTTTATCTCATAATTGTAATAAAATATTAAGTCTCTGCTATACTAAACTATTCTTGTGTCTTCTTGCAACATCTCCATGCAGTCACTGTACTCCAAGACCGCTACGCCGAGCTATCGAGGGAAGCTCACTAAGTGGGGACGCTTTTTGAGCGTACCCAAAAGCATCTGAAAAAAGCCAAAGTTGCCTGCGCTTCAGAAGCCAAGGCTCGACAAAAATTAGAAGAGTAGATTCTGTTCGCCAAAGAAGAGGTTAGAAAGGCCAAAGAAGATGTTGTTCTGACTATAGCAGCCAACACTTAGTTGAGGAGTTTCTTGAGCTCCTCCAAGGCCGAGGTCAGGACCTGCAAAAAAATAGCAGCCGATTTAGAGGCAGCTTGGGAGGAGCTAGATGACCGCAACTGGCAGCAAAACTGGGACGAATGCGGAGCCCAGCTCATGAAGGAAGTTCTCAGTGTTTGCGCCGAGCTGCTTTCTATGGGTTACAAGTTGGGACTGGAGAAGGCAAGGGTGCCTCTGGACTCGGCACTATGGTCTGAGGTTCCCTTGCCTCATGATGCTGTTTCAGCCGCAAAAGATCTTCCAGCTCTCCCTAAAGGTGGCAATGCTCATACTGACCTAGAGGCTCCAGCTGAACTCCCCATCCGCTATATACCTGCCTTCGTTACGGAAGAGGTTGTAGAGATACCTGATGATGGTCACGAAGAAGGAAAGGGTGAAGCCGAGCCTGAGGTGGCGGATGATCAGGCCTGAACCCTCGTTCCCAAGTTCTTGTCCTTTAGCTTTCATTGTCTTTCTTCTTCTTTGGTACTATTTTTATTTTTTATTTTTTACAAGTTATAAGTCTTGGATATTTTTGTCGATATAAGGCCAAGCTCTTCTCAATGTAATGCTTCGATCAAATGAAATGGGATCATTTTTGTGTTAACACTGTCTTCGCATGCTTTTTGTTTATCTTTTCTTTTCTTCAAGTTTCAGAGCTCAGTCATTCTATTAAATGTAAGGTTGGGCTTCTCTAAGATGTATCCAATTGCGTTGCTTTAATGAAAGGCTTTTGCTTTAATTTTCCAAGCCATTGTGACATATTCATTTCTTTTCTTTTGAATGCCTTCTGTATGTATGCTACTTATCTTTAGGCAAGCCGAGCTCGCTTAAAAGTAATTTCATGGGTTCACTCCCCTTCTTAGGGCCAAGCTGGCCTGCTTGATGGGGTTGTTAAAAACCATGGAAAAAGTTCTAGTTCCATAGATAATATTCTAATCTCGGGGCCGAGCTGGCCTTCTTGAAGGGGTTGTTAAAAACCCTAGGAACTGTTCTAGTTTCGGAGAGATTATTCTAATCTTGGGGTCGAGCTGGCCTATTTGAAGGGGTTGCTAGAAACCCTAGGAACTGTTCTAGTTCTGGAGAGATTAGTCTGATCTCAGGGCCGAACGCCTGTTTGAAGGGATTTTTACAAACTTTGGAAACTGTTCTAGTTCTAGAGAGATTATTCTAATCTTGAGGCTGAGCAGGGCTTCTTGAAAGGGTTGTTAAAAACCCTAAGAACTGTTCTAGTTCTGAAGAGATTATTTTAATCTCAAGGCTGAGCTGGCCTGTTTAAAGGGGTTGTTAGAAAACCCTGGGAGCTGTTCTAGTTTCGAAGAGATTATTCTAATCTCGGGGCCGAGCTTACCTACTTAGAGGTATGAAGGTAAGAGAAACCCGTTGAGTTAGTATGGATAATCTGACAAAATAAGAGAAACGATCTTCATAAACTTTTTATTGTTATATAAAAATTTAGGGTACATAGTGCTTAGTGATAGAAAACCCTTAGGTTGGCCGAATTCCATGGATGAGGTACTTTTCTTCCGTCTGCATCATCAATGTAGTATGCCCCACGACCCACGAGTGACCGAACTTTGTCAAGTCCCTCCCAATTCATTCCCAACTTCTCATCCTCCAGTATCTTTATGTTCCCCATGACTTTTCTTAGAATTAAGTCCCTAGGGTCGAACTCCCTTGGCTTAACCTTTTTGTTGTAGTCCCATATCATCTCTTGCTAATAGGATTTGATCTTTAGTAGTGCTTCCTCTCTTTGTTCTTCGGCCAGGTCTAGGTCTCTGGCTAACAGCTTCCTATTTTGTTCAGGGTCATACTTGTCGGTTCTCATGGTGGGGGGGCTAACGTCCAAAAGGATTACTGCCTTTGTGCCGTAAGCCATTAAGTATGGGTCTCCTCGGTGGATCTTTGTAGTGTAGTTCAGTACTCCCACAATATGTGGGGAAGTTCGTCCACCCATCTTTCCTTTACCTTTTCCAGATGCTTCTTGATTCCGTCTAGGATAGTCTTATTCAAGGCTTTTGCTTAGCCGTTGAACTAAGGGTATGCTGGAGTGGAGTTGTAGAACTCTATCTTTAGTTTGGCATATAATTGCCAAAATTATCTCCCATCGAATTGAGTGCCATTATCTGAAATAAGGGCACGAGGGATCCCAAATCTTGTTACGATGTTCTTCCAAACTAACTTTTTCACGTCAGATTCCTTTATATTAGCAAGTGGCTCGGCCTCTATCCATTTGGTGAAGCAATCCGTTGCTACAATTATGAACTTCTTGTTTCGATTGCCTTAGGGAAGAGACCAACTATATCCACCCCTTGTGCAAACGGCCAAGGGCTGGACAACGAATTCAACTTTTCTACAGGTTGATGAATGAGAGGAGAGAACAATTGACATTTCTCGCATTTTCTTACATACTGTTGGACATATTTTTGCATGTAAGGCCACCAGTATCCCTAGAAGATAGCTCGGTGGGCTAAGGACAGTCCTCCGGTATGACTATCGTAGATTCTGTCGTGGATTTCATAAAGTATGACTTCCACCGAGTCCGAGTGCACGCATAACACGTAAGGACTTGTGTAAGAATGACGGTAAAACTTATCGGCTTGAGAGAGCCAAAATGGGCTGATTTTAACCTGACCTTATGTGTTTCCTTCTTCTTGGCTGAGAGGTTGCCGTCCTTCAAGAATGATGTAATGATGTCCATCTAGGACGGTGATTGCTCGGCTGGGAGGATTTCCTGCTGAGTTTCTTGTGAACAATCTATGCTTGGTTGAAGGAGGAATTACACCACTACCGTTCTTTCCTCGGCTGCAGCTGTTGTTGAGGTGAGGCTTGCCAATGCGTTCGCATGGCTGTTGCTAGCTTGGCCCACTCGTTCGATCTTAACTGTTTTGAACTTATTCACGGCCTTTATAGCTTTATCAAGGTATTTGGCCATTCGATCATCTCTTGCTTCATATTCCCCTTTTAGCTCATTGACAACTACATGAGAATCGCTAAAAACTTCTAGGTTGGATATGCCGAGCTTCTCTAAGATCTTTAGTTCGGCTATCAACGCTTCATACTCGGCCTCGTTATTCGAAGCATTGAAGCCAAGCTTCAAGGCTTGTTCCAAGATTACTCTTTTAGGGAAGATAAGAACTGTTCCAACCCCTGCTCCTTTGTTGTTGGATGCCCCATCGACTTGTAGCTTTCAAATTTTCCAAGAACGAATCTTCCCCCAATTTGATTCGTTCTTGGAAAATTTAGCAACAAAGTCAACCAATACTTGGGATTTGATGGTAGTTCGTCACTAAAAATTGATGTCGTGTTCTCCTAGCTCGACAGCCCATTTGGTCATCCTCCCAGTTAAGTCAGCTTTAGAGAAATCCAGTTCAAGCTTGTAGGTAGAACAGGTTTGGGTTGAATCGTAGAAAGAAAAGTGAATTTTAATGAGTTTGAACTGTTTATATAGGATGAATTCAAAATCCTAGGTTTCTTTTTTTATCAAATCTTCATTTATTCATTTAATTACTTTTTCCTCTAAAGTTTAAATCAATCCAAACACCTTTTTTAGTACTCGAATTAGATTTTTAATTGTATGGATTTGTGACTTAGCCTTATTGTCTCTGTTAAAACAATACTTGGTTTTTATCACTGTTTTACTGAATGGTAATTTTTACATAGATTTTAAATAATCATTTTTTGTGCGATAACGACCTGATCATTCACTCATTTAATAACTTACATACCACAGAACTTATCTCATGGTTTGGAATAATACAAAGAATTTAGTTGGCTACACAAATAACATACTAAAAAAGGATGCAGAGCCTATATGTTCTATATTTTAATCCATATTGTTCCATATTTTAATCCCTCCTTTTAATCAGGTAAATAAACAACTTACTAAATTACACTAAAAAATTTAATGCATTGCAATCTCAACTTATAAATCAAACGATGCCTTAAAAACATAAACCGTACAATTTGATCCATGACAGGCTATGCTTTGGTCGAAGGAAGTACGAATGGTTTTATGTTTGTATTTGAAAAAAAAATCCTCACCTTTTCTTCATAATTGAATTGTTCTTGATAGTACCTCAATAATGAGCACCCTCTGGTCTGTACCGTCAATCTTCTCAGGGTTGAGCCTACAACATCAGTAGCCAAAAACTAACACCGGTAGGGTGTTGGCCAAACCCCCTCTGATGCCTAAGTCAGCCTTTATCTCTCTTATTAATTAAAGGTAAAAAAGGTTATTATTCATACCTGTATCGAGATTGCCTCTACTCATTTATAGGAGTTTCTCCGTGGGATTTGATCATGAAGAATCCCATGATTCTCGGCTCCAATCCCTTGTGTAACTGATGGGACCGTAAAACAAGGGAGCGGGTCCCTGAACATGCGGAGAGGAATGTGGGCAGACGGGTGAGGGCTCGATCATTCCCCCTCGGTCGAGGCCAATTAGCCTGGAATGAATGACATCATTATCAGTTGTCCCCCATTCCCAAGGGGGCGCAGAGCACGCGTCATTGGGAATGACCTTCGGCCCAAACGTCATAGGCATTAATTTTGGCGACGCCGCGGTGATCGAAGCGCCGTGGCCTTAAATGCGAGGTCTTTTCCAACACTCTTTGGGAATTACATGGGACACCTGGCTTCATCCTGGCCATCTCTTCTTTGCACGTTCAACGGTTCCCATCACACGTCCCTTGGACTGCTTGCCTTCGCTTTTTGTCGAGATTTTGCCAAGATTGCCATCACTATGCCGCCTTGTTACTTACTTCGAATGAAAGTTTCTCATTCATTTCAAGGCTCGTGTTCTTGAGGTTCTAACTCTTCTCCTTCAGTAAGT
The DNA here is from genome assembly GCA_032270985.1 of Heliamphora pulchella. NCBI lineage: Eukaryota > Viridiplantae > Streptophyta > Magnoliopsida > Ericales > Sarraceniaceae > Heliamphora > Heliamphora pulchella. The sequence goes on from JAULJZ010168422.1 coordinate 29,342, forward strand.
TCTCTTCTCCTCTTCTTTTTCTTTTACTTGAGCAACGCTAGCTGCCCCTGAACGTCCTTTCTCTACTCCTTCTCCTTCATATTTTTTGCGTCGTGTCTCATATCTCCTACAATTCTACAAGCACCTTCCTTCGACGTCCTTCTTTGTCGCAGACACTCCTCACTTTGAGGAGTTGCTCTCTAAAACCTTCACCTTCGCTAAGTATCTGCTCCCCATAATTAGGATGGGCACTGAGGGCTTTCTTCAGGAAGTTGGGTCTGCCTCTGACTCAGAGGAGACGCATTCTCTTTCCCTTTCTTCTAACAGAAATGGTGGAGGGGAGACCTCCCACGCCGGGGCTGTACATCTGGCCAGTTCTTCTAAGAGCTTGGTTGCTGAGTCCGTAGCTTCCACCACTAGGATTTCTGACCTTGAGCGCATTCAAGCAAAATTCCACACTCTCCACTCCATTCGTCTTAAAAAACCCGACTCTAAAGAAAGAGCCTGCTCCTTCGCATCGAGAGAGGTGTGCTTGTACGAGCACACCCTCTCGGCTAGGCCGCGCCTACCTTTCCCTCGGAAGGTTCGAGAACTGTTGTCCTTCTTGGGTCTGACCCCAGGTCATCTCCTCCCAAATGCATGGCGTATCCTCCTAGGCTGTATGATTTTATGGGAGGAGTTTAGTGAGAGAGAAGATCACCTATCCGTAGAGGAATTCCTCTACTATTATCACCCCAAAGAGAAACGGCCAGGGTGGTACTTCTTTCAGTCTCGGTCTGAGGACCGCGCACTCATTCAGGGTTACCCTTCCTCCAGCAAGCATTGAAAGGGAAAATTCTTCTTCGTTTTCAGTGAGGGATGGGAATTCCAAGATTGGGAGGAAATAGGTCCCAACATTCCTCGTATTCAAAGAGTGTGAGGAGACCCCCACTTAGGTGATATCTCCGTAGAGCCCCAACTTACACCCGAGGAGAAGAGCCGAGTATACGCTGCCCGGGGTTTTGGTAATCTGTCATATGGAAATTTGGTGATCAATGAGAAGCTAAGTGCCTATCTATTGAGCCTTCCCGTCTCATGTGAGCTTTCGGTACCCTACCCTTTATTTTGGCTTTCATTTATTGCACATGTGATATCTGTTTAGCTTACATTCCTGCTTCTTTTCTTACTTCAGAAATGTGGAAGAAGGTAGACAAGGCACTTATGGCGAAGATCCGTGCCCAAACAGCTTCCGAGCCAGAGTCCTTATCAAAGAAGCCTCAATTTTTTGTAAAGGACAAGAAGGTACCATCTCTTTAACTCCAGGATTCACCTCTTTCTACCGAGAAAGTTGTAGTAGACCTTGAAGCCTCTAGCATGGAGACCGAGCAGAGAATCCAGCTTGAGGACTCCTTACCCCGACCTGAGGAAACAGGGGCTCAGTCATCCCCTATCTCTGCCATTTTGGTAACATATGTCCCCTTACCCTCCTCTTCTAAGTCAGATATCATGATGAACGTGGATGCAGCCAAGCAAAAAATGTAGCTATTCATTGAAGATGAGCTTGATTCCCTATCGTCTATGGCTACAGGCCATATAGCTCGAGACCTGCTTCTTGACCTTACTCAGGTTAGACTCTGCTTTCCTACTCTTTCTTTATGCCTGATATTCTTTTCTTATATTACTTGTACTCATATATTTCCCTATTTGTAGGTATGCGTCTGCTCGGTTCACTTGTCCCAGCGGTGCTATCAATGCGAGCAAAATCTTCGCTCGAGGATTAATTTGACCACATCGCCGAAGAAGGAGCGATCAAAGCTGAATGAGGAAATTGCTTTCCTTAAGGGCACACTGGCTGAGAAGAATAAGGTTCTTACTGAGAAGGACGAGAAGCTGAGCAGGGCAGAGGAGAAGTTCGAGCGGGCTAAGAAGAGAGTGGCAGACTTGGAGGCACACGTGGTTGTAGCCAAGAGGCTGGAGGGATCAAGCAGGGAGTTCTTTTCTTTCTTCGAACTGAGTGACCCGTGCACTGGGCATGCCCAGTTTGACTGGTATGACCGCCTCGCTCCTGAAGGCCATCATGAATGGTGTCTCTCCCGTGGCTATTCGGGTGGTCATTCGATAGGCCAAAAGCACACTCGGCAATTCTTCCGCCCATAAGCCTTTGGCCTGCTCCAGCCTAGTTTTGATCATTTTTACGAGTGTCCGGTTGGTCACTTCTACCTGGCCGTTGGCTTGGGGGTGAGCCGGCGTAGTGTAATGTACTCGAATGCCCAACTGGTCACAGAACCCCCTATATTTCTTGTTGTCGAACTGTCTCCTGTTGTCGCTTACGATAGCGTTTGGAACTCCAAATATGCATACAATAAACTTCCATATGAATTTCACAGTGTTTACTTCGGTTATCTTATCTAACGGCTCTGCCTCCACCCATTTGGTGAAATAATCAATAGCTAATATGAAAAATTTGGTCTGGCCCTTCCCGAGCGGGAATGGCCCAACAAGATCTATCCCCCATTGGGCAAATGGCCATGGAGAGTTATGATGGTCATTTCGGTAGGGGATTGTCTCAGTACGTTTGTGGCGTCGAAATTTTAGGATTTTTGAAAATGGTAAAAAATAAGAGAATTCAAAGATGTTGAAAAGTATTTTAACACCTTGAAAGTCAAATTTTAAAATTTTCTTTTTTTTGTTGAAATAGAGTCGCCATTTAGTTTTTGAGAAAAACTAAGAAAAATAAAAATGACTATTGATCTTTAAAACGTTTAACCAGATAAAAAGGGTTCGGGGGCTAAAGTACGAATCGAAAAAAGTATTAGGCACCCCGTTCGCCCAACCGTAAGGTTGGCCTCTACTAATCAACATTTGTTCTTTAATAAAATTTCTCAAATGCATGCAAATAAAGAAAGTGGAGGCAAAAAGAGAACATCCAAAATCAAATACAGAAAATATCTAACATACGTATATAGAACGCCAAATGAAACAAGTACCAAAAAAAATTCAAGTCCTACAGCGTGCAATTTCTAACTAAATGGTACATGGAGTACACCCGCATATAATTTCATAAAAATAGCCTCCTAAGCTATTTGCATAAAAAAAACAAAAATATGCTAGAAAATGCTGAAATTGCCTAAATATGAATTGCTGTTAAATAAGCTAAACTATTCTAAGTATGATTTCAAAAAAAATGACTAAAACATATAGGTTATCAAAATGAACTAAATTAGCTCTAACATGGTGAATTGATAAAGAGATGAGAAATATAAAACAAAATATGCAGAAAAATCCTATAAGGAGAAAAGTTTTCAAAAAAAAATTATACTAAAAATAAAAAGGTTAGGAAATGCTATTAAGAAAATCTAACTATTCACATTTTGTATTTTAATAGAGATAAAAGAAAATAAAAAGAACAAAAGAGAAGGAAGTTACACGTTTAAAAAAAATATAGCTTAAGAACCCTTTTTTTTATGATTGTTAATAAAATGAAAGAAAAAGAAAAATAAGTACTAAAAGAGAAATTACACTAATGTTAAGAGTAAAAAAAAAAAAAATAGATGCTAGAAGAAATTAATGTTAGTGAAGGAATTTTAAGTTAACATTAAAAGAAAAGAAAAGAAAAGAAAATAGAATATTAAAAGAAAAATAAAGCTACATTACAAAAAAAAAAAGAAAAGAAACGACATATTAACATTAAATTAAAGATTAACTAGTATTAAAATAAAAAGAAATACTAAATGAAATATTATAAGGAAGCTTAAGAAAATAAAATACTAGAAAAAAAATTACACCAATATTAAAAGAAAAGGAAAAGAAATAAAAAATGAAAGGTAGAAAAGAAATATTAAGCTAAAAATAAAATAAAATGGAGCATTAAATTAATGTTACAAGAAAAGAAAAGAAAATGAAATAGAATGCTAGTAAGAAAAAATTAGACTAACTAAAATAAAAGAAAAGAAAACAAATGCTAAAATATTAAATTAACATAAAAAAATGAAATGAAATGAAATAAAATACTAGAATTAAATGGGTGTAATATTGACAATTATAACTATTTTCATGTAAGTGCTTGGATTATAACAATAAAGACACTGTTAGTCATATTTCTATATTATATTAGCACTATTTAATGATAAGTTTATATGTAGATAAGTGAATAAACGAAAAACTAATATTTAAATAAATAAATAAACAAGCTAAGCAAAATTAAGCAAGCTAAACAAACTAAGCACAAAAAATGAATTCTAGTGATTAAAACAGTTATGTAAATGTAAGAGAAATAAAACAATGAAATTAACCAGGTTACTCCAAAGAGGTAGAAAATGAAGTTAGAAGGATCGGGGATCCAAGCGAAATACCTAGATCGCTAAAGAATTCTCAAGTCAGGGAATGTGCTTCAATGGTTCAATCCTCGGATGGTGATCCCAAGATAGGGTTTTAATGTAGGCATCGAAGGTTGGGATCTCAGTATTTCGACAAGACTTCGGCGTCGGGGCTCGAAATTACTCGACGACTTGGAATAGTTTTTCTCACTAAACCTCTCTCTAAAATTCTATCCTGAAAACTTACGCTGGGGTACGGTATTTATAGAATTCTTCAACCAATGAGATACTGCCATGTTTTGGGACATGTCATGCCATTTAAAGTTGGCGGTCGCTAGGTTGAAGGTGGTGGTCGCCATGTCTAAAAAAGGTTCCCCAAGGTTCTATTGGCGGTCGCCAGGATGAAGGTGGTGGTCGCCACTTTTGGCTAGGATTTTCAAGAGGTTCTACTGACGGTCGCCACAATAGACATGGCGGTCGCCACATTGGGAATGACTTGCATAGCAAGTTATTGGTAGTTCAACGTAATTTCATTGGTTTGAAGGTTCTGGATTTAAATGCCGAGCTTGGATCACTTCCCGATGATCGAACTGAGGTACCATTCCAACAGTTTTCATCATCGGATTCACCTAAGATTAGGCAGGGTCAAATTGGGGTGTCTACAACGTTCGCAAATCTTTGGCATTTGTCACACCTCTTCACCAAAGCAGAAGCATCTTGTGTCATGGTCGGCCAATAGTATCCTGCTCTCAGTGCTTTGTGCGCCAACGCTCGCCCCCCGCTATGATTGCCACACACTCCTTCATGAATTTCCCTTAGGACATAGTCTTCTTCGTCCTCTGTAAGGCATTTGAGGTATGGGAGTGATAGGCCTCTCTTGTAAAGCTGCCCTTCCAAAAGAATAAATCGGCTGGCAGTAAGGCGCAATTTTCATGCCTCGTCTAGATCAGTCGGATATGCATCATCTCTGAGATGTGCTATAATTGGGTCCTTCCAAGATGGGGATGCTCGGTCTTCCCTTACTTCCAGCAGCTCATACTCCACTGAGCTTAAACTTGACTCAGCGAGGTATTGTAGGGGAGTATCGGGGTTCAGTTCATCCATTGGGGCTGAGGCAGCTTTGGCCAAGGTATTTGCTCGGTGATTTCCTTCCCTCGGTACTTGCCTGGTGGAGAAGTGCTCAAAGCTTTGGCTTACCATTTGAGCGGCCTTTTGATAGGCCGCCATTCAGTCTTCCTTAGCTTTAAATTCTCCTTGGATCTGTCCGACCACTAATTGGGAATCGCCGTATACCATTACACAAGTGGCCCCCACTGCTTCAACCCAGCAATAACTGCTAGCCTCATTCCAGCAATAACTGCTTCATATTCGGCCTCATTGTTGGTAGTTTTAAAGTAGAAATGGAGCGAGCATTCCATCGTGTCATCTTGAGGAGATATGAGTACAATATTGGCACCGCTTTCATCTGTGTTGGTAGGCCCATCTGCGTACACATGCCAGACCTGCTTGGCGTCAAAGTCCTTGGGCTCCTTACACGTAGTCGACATTGGGAGACTTTCTGGCTCCACACTTGGTGCATCTGTCTCTATTGTCAATTCGGATACAAAATCAGTAAGAGCCTGCCTTTTATGGCCGCTCGGGGTCAGTATCTGATGTCGAATTCTCCTATTTCAAGGGACCATTTTACCAAACGTCCCAAGAGGTCTAGCTTTTGCATAATCTGTCGCAAGGGCTGATCAGTTAGCACAACCACAATATGGGCCTGAAAATAGGGGCGCAATCTCTTTACTGAAGTGACTAGTGCGAAAACTAGCTTTTCTAATTCAGGGTATCTTACCTCGGCTCCCCGGTATGCTCTGCTAACTTGGTACACAGGCCTTTGGATGCCTTATTGGTCCTCTCGAATTAAAGCAGCGCTAACTGCTGATACAGATAAGCAAGGTATAGAAACAGCTCTTCGCTTGGGCTAGTTCGGGACAGTAAGAGGTGAGGATAGGTACCTTTTGAGGTCCTCGAATGCTTTTCCACATTCCTCTATCCACTCGAACGCCTTCCTCAAGACTTTAAAAAAAGGGAAGGCATCAGTCAGTCACCTTTGAGATAAATCAACTAAGCGCTGCTATTCGGCCAGTCAGTTTCTGTATCTCCTTCGTGTTTCATGGGGGGTGCATCTCTTGAATTTCTCTGATCTTCTCTGGATTAGACTCTATCCCTCTCTGGCTCACCATGAACTCAAGGAACTTTCCTCCAGTGACTCCGGAAGCACATTTGATTGGGTTTAGCCTCATGTCGTACTTCTGCAGTACCTGGAAAGTTTCTTCTAGGTCGGTCAAGTGGTCTTTGGCCTTCTTGCTCTTGCGTAACATATCATCCACATAGACCTCCATGTTTCACCCAAGCTGCTTGCTGAACATGCGATTTAGTAGACATTGGTAAGTGGCTCCTGCATTCTTGAGGCCGAAGGGCATGACACTATAGCAATAGAGCCCTCGATCGGTAATAAAGGATGTTTTCTCTTGATCTCCCATGTACATCTTAATCTGGTTGTATCCCAAGAAGGCGTCCATGAAGCTTAGTCGCTCATGTCCAGTTGTAGAGTCCACTAACTGATGGATCCTAGGTAAGGGGTAACTGTCCTTGGGGCAGGCTTTATTTAAGTCAGTGAAATCAACACACATTCTCCACTTACTATTGTGCTTCTTCACGAGCACGACGTTTTTCACCCAGTCTGGGTACTGCACTTCCTTGATGAACCGTGCTTCTAACAACTTATTGACTTCTACCGAGAATGTTTCATTCTGTTCCTTGGCAAAAGTCCTTGGTTTCTGCTTGACTGGTCAGTAAGCCAGGTTGGCATTGAGCTTGTGCTCTATGACTTCCACCCTTATGCCTGGCATATCTTCATGCGTCCAAGCGAATACCTTTTAAAGCTACCTCAGGAACAGTAGCAGCTGGTTTTGCTCTTCTTCAGGCAGGAGGCTGCCGACGAAGACTTATCTATTTGATCGGTCAATGTCGAGGGAGAGGCCTATGAGCTGCTCCCTTGGCTCGGGTCTTGCTCCCTTGATCTTCTCTCGGGACTCCAGAGTTTCAATGGTCAGTGACTCTTTGTCTTTTGGTTTTCTTAGGGAAGTGGCGCAGCATTCCCTTACTGTAATGTGGCCGGCCTTAAGTTTACCGACCCCAAGCGGGGTGGGGAACTTCATGGTTAGGATGAATGCAGAAGTGATTGCTCTGAATGAATTAAGGGTCGTTCTCCCCAGTATGGCATTGTATGCGGAGGGACAATCAACCACTAAGCATGTGATCTGCCGAGTAGACTGATCTGGACTAGTCCCCATGGTCAAGGGTAACTCGATAGCTCCCAAGGGTTGAACCCCCTTTCTCCAATGAACCTAACCAAGGGGGACCTTACTAGAATCAACCGATCTTTATCAATGTTAAGTTTCTCTAATGCCTGCAAGAACAAGATGTCTGCAGAACTCCCGTTATCTACCAGTATTCGCCATACCCGATAATTAGCTAGCACCATTGTGAAAACTAGGGGGTCATCATGGGGATGCTAAATTCCTTCCTCATCCTTCTCCGAGAAGGTGATCACCTCCTTCCAAGAGTCCGTTCGTGTTCTGATTGAGCGATTGTTAGTGAGGACTTCTATTGAGGTCTCTGCTTTCAACCTTCGGTAGTGGGCTTTTCTCGCTGAATGAGTGTCCCCTCCCCCGGCAAACCCATCGGATATCACTCGGACTTCACCGGTGACTTCTCGGTCTACCGGAGGTTCTTCTTGTACCTTCTGTGGCTCGTCTTTGCGTGGACGGTCAGTCACGAATCGGCGCAGCCGACCTCTTCTGATTAGCACCTTAATATGCTCTTTTAGGTTAAAGTAGTCTTATGTGTTATGCCCATGATCCTTATGGAACCGGTAGTATTTATCCTGGTTTCTTCGATCTGGCGTGGTTCGTAATTTCTTTGGCCATTTGAGGTCAAGATCATCACGTATTTGCAACAGGACCTAGTCAATGGGGACGTTCAGTGGGGTGTACCTTTCGAATCAACTGGCAAGAAGTCGTGTTCTTTTATTATCTGAGTGTCGAGGAATTCCTCACTCTTCTTCCCTCGGCCTTCGTGATCGGTCTGCATTGTTGGGTCGTTGGCGCTCGATCTTCTTTTCTTGCTCAGGCCTAGATTTGTCTTTCCATGCGTTCATTGCGTCCTCTCCATTCATATGTCTTTGAGCCTTGGCCATCAGTTCGGCCATACTTTCCTGTGGTGCCTTAGATAAAGAGAATAGGAACTTGGTAGGTTGCAAACCCCCCATGAACGCGGTTAAGGCTACCTTGTCGTCCACGTCGTCCACTTGTAGTGCCTCCGCGTTGAATCTGGACACGTATCTGAGTGACTCCCCACTAGCTTGTTTGACATTCAACAGGTAAGTGGCCGATCAGTGTTGCCTTTTCCCTCCAATGAAATGGCCAATGAATAGTTTGCTAAGCTGGTTAAAAGTGCTGATGGTTCCTGGTTTGAGGCGGCTGAACTAAACGCGAGTTAATCCCCTCAAAGTAGTGGGGAATGCTCGGCACATGATCTTATCTGGGACCACGTGTAAATGCATAAAGGCTTTATAGGTTTCCAAGTGATCTAGGGGGTCTTTTGTGCCATCAAAGGCTTCCATCTGTGGCATCTAGAACTTCATGGGCAGTGGTTCAATCATGATCACCGAGGAAAAAGGGAGGTCAGTTCGTTATATGAGTTCATCCACGCCACTAGCCTTTCAGTCTTTTACGGCTTCCTTGACATTCTGGAGTTGTTCCCTCATCCACCTCATTTCGAGTTCAATCATGGCAGTGACCTCAGACCTGATGTCTGGATAGGCTTTCCCCACACTGTGGGGATCTCCAGCCTCCGGAACCTTTTGCTGGATCTCCACCTCCTCTCAGTCATGGAGATTGTTGATCCCTTATTCCCTTGCCCCTGGCCGGGGTAAGCATCATCCTTGAGCGGGTTGGGCTGGCCTAGAACTTCTTGGTGCTGATGGACGGCGTTGACAGGGTCGAGGTTAGCGTTGACGGCTCCAGGTGTCCCAGTCAGGATGGGCGAGGGCCCGTTCGCATGATCCTTAAGCCGTTGGTGGAGGGCGCGTGTCTGTTGCACCAACTCCTGGACTAGGTGGGTCAGATCTACCAGTTGTTGATCGATGCGTGGGTCGGTGGCACCATTCGCCGTTAGGAGACACGGGCAATTGTTGTCAGAGGTCATGGCTCGTGTTTCGACCATCGAGTGTATCAAGAAGGAGAGAAACAGCTTCCCACAGACGGCGCCAATTGATAGTACCTCGATAACGAGCATCCTCTGGTCTGTACCGTCAATTTTCTAAGGATTAAGCCTGCAACATCAGTAGCCAAAAACTAACGCCGATGGGATGTTGGCCGAACCTCCTCTGATGCCTAAGTCAGCCTTTATCTCTCTTATTAATTGAAGGTAAAAAAGGTTATTATTCATACTTATATCGAGATTGCCTCTAATCATTTATACGAGTTTCTCCGTGGGATTTGATCTTGAAGAAGCCCACAATTCTCGGCTCAAATCCCTCGTGTAACTGATGGGACCGTAAAACGAGGGAGCGGGTCCCTAAACATGCAGAGAGGACTGTGGCCAGACGGGTGAGGGCTCGGTCGAAGCCGATTAGCCTGAAATGGCTGACATCATTATCAATTCTTTTAAAACGGAGAATTGAATTTACCTTAATGTTCGTGTTATTTTCGATTTCGCCATGTTTAAGAATGTAAATATTCAAGGTTAATCAATTACCAGTTGATAGTCATTCAGCCCATTGGGCTATGTGAGAGACCACCTTGGTGGCCATTCATGTTCCAGACTAACAATATAGGAACAAAATAGTAGGGTTTCAGATGAACTTGAGATGTGATGTAGATCTAAAAATTTTAGGTTCAAGAATGAGAAACTTTTCTTTCTACCGGTGTGCTTGTGGAGAGGTGCATTGTGGAGTAGATGAGATTAGTCTGACCAAAAATAATTGAAATACCCCCAACTTGAAAAAAATAATACACTAAACTAATTTGAACATCTAACAAATTAAATTAACAGAAGTAAATCAATGACATCAACACCAAATTGAGACTAAACAATCAACCCCAACCTTCAATAACTCTTTTAGCAAGAATTAGGTAGAGAGTAAACAGTCAATTCTATTGACTAAAGAAAAAAGGTAACGTCGTACAAGTCCTGATGGTCGATTTTTATTTTTTGTTTTTAAGTTTTTTTACCATCTAATAATAACTCCCATGGAAAATTATGACCCTCCCTGCGTAGAAGTTTAGCTTTTCCTCTATGTGAGATTTTTCTTCTCCTGCATAGCAATTTTTCTCTTTCCTTAAACGGTTGTTTTTACATTCAATTTAGCTTTTTGTTCAACTTTATGTCGAATTTGCAATGCATATAGGTCTTTTGATCTTTTACGAAAAAAATAACTGTCAAAACATGAAGGTGTAAAACTCAAACTGCAGTTTTATTAAACGAAACACATTAAAAACACTTTCCTACCTCGGTCACAACCGAGACCAAACCACACTCCCAACACAAGACGACCATTAAAACAAGGACTACTTGAACATATAACTAAACCCAGAAACAAAACAAAACGACCTCGAAAACAAGTACTACTTGAACATATAACTAAACCCAGAAGCAAAACAAAACGACCACTGATACAAAATAAACATTCGACTGCGATTTCATTGCTCTCCCACAAGCTCTAACGTTATTTCTTTTTTTTGCTTTTTTTGGCTCAGTGCTTACGGTTCATTGGTTCCTTCTGCGCGTTGAAGTAAACAGTTATTGCTTTTTTTGGCTCCCACAAGCTCTAACGTTATTGCTTTTTTTGGCTCAGTGTTTACGGTTCATTGGTTCCTTCTGCGCGTTGAAGTAAACAGTTGCCACCGGCACACCCAAGTCCAGCTGGTGTGCAAAGGCTCGGGTACAAAAATTTGCCCGTGACATTGGCAGCTCCACCGGTCCAAGGGGACCCTTCTGCTGGAACAGGAGCATGATGTAGCGATGAATTCCAACTGGTGGGCGTGGCGCCATGTATTGGAGGATTTCGTTGCCTACAAGTAACCATCTCGAATTAAACCAAGTTCACAAACATAAGATAAGAGGTCGAGATTTTAAAAAAAAACATGGGGAAAAAAACATAAGGAAACAAAATATATCTGGAAATCAAATTCTAACAAAAATAGTATAAAATTCTTAAAATCTCTTGTGCCGAAAGTGTGCGTAATTCCCTTTTATGCATAATTCCCTTTTATGATCCTCATCCCCATTGTTTGCATACGGATACATGTGGTTTCATCTCAAAAAAATAAGAAGTGGGATTTGGAAGGCAGTATCCAGAAGTGATTATTACCGAGTGCCATATGGAGACAAAAAAAAAAAGACAGATTAATTGGACGCGTGACCATCTCCATACATGCGACAAATTACAATGCACCGAACCATTCAAAAAAGGTGCATGAAGTAGAATTGTAGCAAATGTTAACACAAGGATGTTGTTCAAAGGAATCACTTGCCACGTTGAGTGCGAATCTCTGTGCATGAATTTTGTGATATTCAACAAATCAAAGCATCCACGCCACATTTAAATATTGCGGCTGGGAAATAGAAGCCAAATTTCTATTGGTGCAGAGTACTATAATGGCATGAAAAATATTTAGGTGATTGAATGCATCTTTATTTGTCTGAAATTTCCAAGATCCTCAAAATCCACCTGCTTGAAACTGAGAAAGCTACATATACATGCACAAGGAGGTAAGGTTGCTTCTCAAATCTCTACCAACCTTCTACAGAGCCGTTGCTCAACTTTTGGGTATCTTTGCAGAATCAGTGGCTACTTTAACTAGAGAGTTCGCGTCAGTACAAAACTACCCAAAATACTTACTTTCTGCAGATGATATAAAAACAACAATGCCAGCTGCCCTAAAATGTGTACTAAAAAATATACTAATTATTTATAAAATTGGTAGATTTTATTATTATCTGGTGTGAGCCCCATCACAATTGTAAATAGTTAGTGCATTTTTTAGTACACTTCTTAGCATACAAACCACTTTCCCTATAAAAGAAAACGTCTATTTGCAATTTTACATGGTCAAACTCAGCAGTGGTTCCAAATACATATAAAATGTGTGTGCCTGTCTCGGGCCTCATCTTACCAAATGCACCATATATTATACCTTTCCATGTGTGCATGCATCCAAGAAGGAAACATATAATACCGCTTATAAATAAACATATATTAATGTTTGTGGGGGGAGAGAGAGAGAGATTCACCGAAATTCATCAACAAAGACAACAGTTTTTACCTCGAGTAGGACTGCTACCACCAGGAATGTCAGTGATTATCCTGAGAGTTAGAAACAAAATTGGGTGTCTTTGGTGTTTGAAGGATAGAAGAAAAGAAATGAAGATTAAAACAAAAATGAAAAGAAAAATAGTAAACAAAAGAGAGACAGACCAGTGTACCCACTCACGCATGGAGGGTTCACTGGGACTTGGTGCATCAGGATCCGTCATTACCTAAGAAAGAAAATAAACTTGTCAAAAACCAGCATGCACTGGTAGAATAAGAAACAGAGAATTAAAATACCCTTGATCTAAAGTATCACAACAAAAAACAATAATAATGAAATTAAAAAGATAAAAACCAAAGCTGAAATTGTGGGTAAAACAGAGGACAAAGTAAGTGAAAGCAAACCAAGGTGTAGAATTCATGGGAGTGGCCAGTAAGCGTGACCCTTGGAGGATTGGTGGCTATAGAAGGCTTGATATTGCAACCATTCGTAACATGCTTGGGCCCATAATAGACATTCATATTGATGCTTGGAGCAAACATGTCCACCACATCACCTATGATCCGGCATACAACCATTGGATCACTTGAAGCACCCATAAGAGGAGAAGTACAAGAGGATTAGAGAAAAAAATGAAGCTCAGAGAAGAGATTGCACAAGGAATAGGGATGGTGGGAATGGCCTGTGGGGAATAGAGGCTTTTATAGATAAATAAAAGGTAAGAAGGCCATGCATGAGTGTCAAATGTAAGCAAACCCTCAAGATCAACTACCACGTGGAATCCCAAAGCTCCTTTTCCATTATGACACGCGGGAGCAAAAAAGCATCCGTTATGAAAGAGATATGATTGAGTAAATGCAATGGAGTGCGACTGGGATTTATATCTGCAGATTGGATTTTGTGCTACCAAACCCAAGCCAAACCAAATTAAGCATTTGTCCCAATCAATCGGGACAGCCAGCATGTCAAAGAAACCTATCAGATGACTATGAACATGAAATACTATGAACATAATTTTGTGCTACAGTATCAAAAAATACATTTTCGTGACAGACAAAAAATGAAAGAATCCTTTGATTTCTTAAGAAGCATAAAAACAATTTATTACCATTTCTAGGATGTTCTTGTGTGCGCAACTACAAAGCACGGAGGCAATATGATACTGGCAAGTTAACACTACAATTTGAAAAAAAAAAGAAGTTATGATGCAGCAAAGATAAGTCAATAAATAAATATATTTTTATATGTCTGCATGAAAATAATAGCTTCAATTCTTAAATTACAAATTCATTTATTATAATATTAAGAAATCCCATTCCACATTCTATAAACTAGAAAAGAAGTGAGAACAGAAAGAGTATCTATCTTAGAAAATATTTTGATAAAAAAAAGGAATTTATAAATTAAAAAAACTTAAGGATAAGAGATTAATAGGTATAATCTATGTTTTTATTTTATCATTGGATGCCAAATTATTTTTTCCTAACTTTTAATATGTTTAATGTATATTTAAGCCATAGACGCATTTGTCCCCAAGTGGCTAAAACATGTTTGATTCCAAAATATATAATAAAAGAATAAGACATGTTTGGACAACTGAAGCATGTTGGTGGCCGTCCGAAGAGTGTCAATTTCCCACATAGGCATACCACTTGCTTAGAAATGCCTCTGTTTCTTAGGTGGGCTATCAAGGCCACCCTAATTATATTTCTATCCTATAGGGTTACAAATCTTCCATATTTCTTCCTTCTCATTCATTTTCCATGTAAAATCAAATCATCAGAAAATACAAAATAAGAAAACAAAGAAGGGAATGGTGGAACAAGTGTAAACGACGCAACTTTTGGATTTGTTACTTAATGAAAACAAGCAAATGGAATAGGAAACCTCTAGGATGAATGAAACAACCAAAGTGGCAAGGCAGCCAAAATTAGAAGGCCTCATAGAAATTAAGAAAAAAAGGAAATTCACCATTAGTCCTTGTAGTTTCAACAAGATTTCGCTAGTCCTTGCACTTCAAATTTCAGAAATTTCAACCTCACATTTTCAATTGTGTTTTAGCCTCTGCTAGGATTCGATAGCATTACAAACTGAAAAAGCTTATGTGCACCCTATTTGTATGTTTTTTTAGGGCATTTTTCATCTCTTAGCATCATTCTTTCGATAGCATTACAAACTGAAAAAACTTATGTGCACCCTATTTGTATGTTTTTTTAGGGCATTTTTCATCTCTTAGCATCATTCTTGCTTTCTCGTGCTTGTTATATAAACACGTGTGTATACTGCATAGTGGAGCTCAGAGAGCGTCTATGCCATTTTTTTGGCACCAAAAAAATAGGAGACTCATATTGGGCTTAAAATTCCCAATGAACTTATTCAAGACCAAGGGTCTACGGTTTATTGTAGAAGCAACTAGAGTGGAAAAATTTTCATCACATTGTGCATGGAACTCTTAAAATCGAGACCCAGTTTATTTGTTAAGCTCTTCTGTGTGCATTAATTTACATAAACTCAACACTCATGAGTCAATTTATGGAGTTTGTTGCTGACCATCCTTTTGTTGCCTTAGGGTACCCGAGAAAGTACAACGAAAATCCCTTTGCTTCGGTAGAGCTCATATCATTACAAGGATAAGCTAACTTCTTAGAGAAGGATTTTATTATCAGAAGGCTCTGTTACGTCGAAAATAAATGTCTTCAACCTAGAAAAGGATTTAAGTTACAGTCTCCCGGAACTTATATTTTGGCTTCTAAACAAGTTTTTGTAGATATTGAAACAAGGGATAAAATTTTGTGACTACTCCATATTGAGACATGTTGTCAATTGAAAACATCATTTACACTTGATGCAAATGCATTAGTTCATTGTTAGTGTTTGTCGGGTAAGCTAAAGATTGAAACCCACTATCCGATAATCAACATAATAACAGTTCTACTGACCCCAACAACGTAACAATCTGCTCACAAACAGATTCTAAATGATTGTAGTACCGCCAAAACAATAATGGTGGCTGTGATGCGATTGCAGGCTGTATTGAGCGTAGGAACAGGTGGCAGCAACCAAAGCCGTTATATTTCTTCTTATTTGCACAATTTTGATAAATAACTGATACGTACGTTTTTATTTAATAAACTTAATTACTGCAGTTGAAAATACTCTTTAGTTGATTTTGTTTAGCTTATAAAATATGATCTCAAACATGTACTAATTTTTACATGCTAATTTGCTATAGAGATTTTTCCTTTATTGAATGTATTAAATTTTGTTCATTGTATTAATTGTACTTATTGATACATTCTCCCTAGTTACTATTTGGTGATTATTATTAAATAATAATAATCATGAAACTTCTTTAACTAATAGTCATTGACTTCCAAACATAATATTATATTGAAATATGCCAGCGTACTAATGTTAAGGAACATAACATGACAAAGGAACATAACATGATCAAGTATTGTTCAATAAATCAAAAAAAAAAACTAAATATATCCAAGTTAATAATCAAGGAATGAAATGAAACAGTAATCAATGTTCATTCAGATAAAGAGAGGGAGAGAGAAAAGCCCACCTAATCTTTGTATTAACTCAAGTTTGTAGAATTTTAAAGATTCAACATTCACAACATGGAGATCTAAAATTTTGTAGCAGTTCTACGCAATTTTTTGATATTCTAGCAGTTGGAAATTAGAAAAAAAAAATGATATGTACGCAGAATTCACTAAAACATAGGTGCAACGGTGTAGCACCAGTGCTGCAATTGCCAATATGTTATTTAATGGCATTGACTGTTAAGATAGATTTTCAATCACTCCACTGTAACGACTAGAATGCCACCACAGACAGCATTGTGTGAATTACATAACAATTTGATGCGGAATATGAAGAACCATCTACAATTTTATTTTACTTTTTTATTATTTTATCAATTAAGATTTTATTTAATTTAAGATTTTAATTATCTTTTAAATAAGGTTTTATTCTTATATTCTTTTCGTTTAGGATTCTAGATTATATTAGGATTTTATTTTATATTATTTTCTTAGGATTTTAATTTATTTTTTAGATTAAGGTTATAAACCTATAAACAAAACGCTCATTTGATGTATTTAGGGGAGTTGAATTAATAAAGAGTTAAATTTTAAAGCTGTGGCCATAATTTAGGATTTCAACTCTTGTGCGCTACTTATCCACCATTCTCACCCCCTTCACATTCTGCATCACAATTGCAACCCATTTTTAAAACCATGCATTGCACACAATCACATAGTAATGATGGTGGTGGTTATGGTCGATGATAATGTGCTTCTGTTAAAGAGGAAAAAAAAAAAAGGAAAAACAAAGTGGTGATAGAATTCCTGAAGGAAGTCGATAAATAGTGAGATATGTTAATGGGATAAGTTGAAGAGAAAAATAACACCAGGTTATTTATAAGTTTACCCATTTATATCGGGTGGTTAATGTAAAATTAATTAAATACCCTTTAGTTAGTTTTATCATTGAAGCTTGACAAAAGGACTTTAACAACTCAGTTCAGACCCTAGTAGTAGCAACGGTTAGCTCGTAAGATCTTAGGTAGCTAAAAGGTTG
Source organism: Heliamphora pulchella (assembly GCA_032270985.1). NCBI lineage: Eukaryota > Viridiplantae > Streptophyta > Magnoliopsida > Ericales > Sarraceniaceae > Heliamphora > Heliamphora pulchella. The sequence continues at coordinate 46,572 of JAULJZ010168422.1, forward strand.
GAAACCCTAACTCGACCCGAAACCCTAATTTGATCCAAAAACCCTAAAAAGGTCCAAAACTCAAAGAGACAAAATCTTAACACCCGGAGAACCTCCCAACACTCTAAAATAAGTAATTATCATGAAATAATACATTAAAAATCAAATATTCTCATAAAATGGTAAAATAACCAAAATGCCCTTGGTAACCAAAAAGTCTAAAAATTTCAAAATTTGACACATGGACACCCTAAATTTAAGAATTAAATACAAATAAATAGCAAAAAGCAAAATAACACAAAAAATTACAAAACTACCCCTTGATGGCCGGCTCCTCCTAGGAAAATGTGCCAAAAAGTCACTTTTGGTATTTTAAGCTCAAAAATAAGAAAAAGATGTACAAATCAAGCATCAGTATGACCTAAGATTATTAAAACAATTAATATACATAATAATATAATATTATAAGCTAACAAAAGTAAACAAATTCTTATTAAAGTTTCTACACACTCAAATAAGTCAAAAAGTCGCATCTTATCAAATTAGCTTAAAGTGACTTAATTGTTTACACCTAATTAATCAATTGTTATAAAAATTATAATAATTCATAAGAAAACTAAAATAATCATAAACTTACTAGTATAATATGTTTTAAGAGGTTGGGATACTAAAAAGATATACCAAATTAATTTTTAAATTATTTTCTTGCACAATATTGCACCAAAATCTCATTTAATAACTAAAATAATGCAAAATCAGCTTTTGGTCTGCTCAAATAGGCCCCTAGCCAACTTCCCCATCCCTTTTTTCTTACACAAATATTTCTTGAGAAGAACAAATACCATGCAACCAATGGAATTAAAGAAAACTCAAACAAAAGGCTTTTCTTGGATAATATAGTATAAATACATCAATAAACCTTCAATATAATTATAAATAAAAAACAAATCAGATTTTTTAGCCCTAAAAATTTGTACCAAAACTTGGCCGCCAAGATACATATAAAAATCTCTACAACTAACTATATCTATTTAAGCTAACTAATCCTAGGTTAAAGAAGGTTATTAGAGAAGTCCCATCATTTCTCTTTTTCTATAAAAGGAGCCTAAGTCTTCTACATTTTCCCTTCTTCATTTTCGGGTTTAGAGAGAGAGAGAGATGAGAGTTTTTAGTGTTCTTCAAGTCTTGGGAGAAAAAGGAAAGAGAAGAAGATGAGGGATCCAACAAGGAACAAAAAGGTTACACAAAGCTAAGTCCTAACTCTTCATCCACCCATCACCTACTCTTTCTAAGGTAAGTAAACACTTTAAAACTCCTTGGTTAGAATCACCACAAACTCCCTCAACTCATCTCTGAAAATGAAAACCAAGAACAAGAATTGAAATTAAGAGAGAAAAAGACGTCATGGCATGAAATTATGAACTATTGAGGTCTTATGTGACTTGTAACATGTATGCATGTTGATGTTATTGAGTGTTGTGACTTCTAAGAGTTCTGGAATGATGATATTTAAATGTCTAACCCATGCATGCAAAGAAAATAGCTCAAATCTTGGCACTTCACATGTTAGGTAGTTAGAACACACAATAGCCTGAGATTTCTGACTTATTTTCTGCCCCGAATTTTAAAACATCATAACTAAATATAGAAAAATGATCTAAGTGAGTTCTTTATATCCAGACTTAGATATTTAAGTTATCTTTCATACAAAATTTGTTTGAACTGATTTGAGTAAATAGAACTCGAGATACAACATTTTTACCAAAGTGTGTCGGTTTCGACCAGCAAGTTTTGCAAACCTCAAAACCCTATTTTAAATCATGATACGAGATTAGGTCAAAACATGAAAATTGTAGATAAATATATATCTAGCTATCCACAAAAAATGAGCCTAAAATATTGAGATTTGATAGGTCAAAATGCTTCTGAAAGTCACTGTTGTGTTCAACAAACCACAGAGCCTGCTGTCACACATTTTTGTGCGACCAAAAACCTCTGTTTTTAGTGATCAAATCCAAAAATGGTTTTCATGAAAAGTATAGGTAACATATCAATTTAGTAGCTGTACAAAAATCAAATTTTAAAACCCTTGGATGATCCCCCAAACCATTTTTAAATCCCCTGTTGAACACTGTTTCTGATGTGTTTAAAAGCTGATTGACACATTTTATAAAATAACTTATTTCTCTAGCTTTTTCCAAATAACTACATTGAGCACTATTCATAAGACTTGTAGGGAACATATTGAACAAGAACATATCCAAAAATTAGCTCAGCAGGATCTGTTTTGATACCCCAAAACCGAGACCAACTGAGGCCCTTTTTCTGAAATATTTCAGTAAAATGCTAAACCGTTATCGCTTATTTAATTTATTTCCCCTAGTTGCCTTAAGATTTGATCTTAGCATAAAACACGAAATTTGTAGAGAATATTTTTATCTAGATTGTGGCCAAAAACAAGAACCGAACTCAATTTCTAAATAGCCCGAATCACTGTTGTGGTTTACAAATAAATAATCAAAAGTTGACTTGTGAATTTTTAAGTGTGATAATGAATGTTTTGGTTATGTGACTTGTTTTAAATGTTTTACTTGAACTAAATGAGATGAAAACTGAATTTATGTGAATGTTCGATGAAGCATGACTATTGCAATAAATTTTGAATCTTATTTAAGAATTGTACCTTAAGCTCTTGCTTGTGGCACATCATGCTATGTTGAATTATACCTTACCATGCCATGCCATGCTATAAGTTGTTGTACTTTGAAGTGCATATAGTACCACCATGAGCATTATCAGTATTGCATTCATGACATGTTGGGATCTATCGTACCGTTGTGGGTTTGGATGCATTGGAGTTTCTGTCTCCTCGGTTCTAACTTTAAAGCGTCCCTAGTTGTCGGTCTATACATAGTTTTGGGCTTTGTTCTTGGTTTACACTCTAAGTGCATCTCCGGTGTAGAAAATTGTTTATGATGGAAACTTATTTTGGCACCATGGGTTCATTGCTAGCAATCTGTCTTTCGTAAGTTGGACTTTGGGTTAACACCGGTGAAGGTATCACGGGTCTTAAGGTGGGTTTGTTGGATAAGCGCACGAATGATTGATTTTGGTTGGCCGGAGGTGATGGTCCGCCCCCACGTTGTTGTCAATGAGTAAAATAGCTGTGGCATGAAGCCTAACGACGCATTTACTATTCACAACGAGACGTAATGATAGTTTTGGTGATCAATTGCCCATTAAGTCTACTCTTGTAATTCTCGGCGTGAAATTCATGTTATGATTATAGGGGTATGTCGAGTTAAGCATTTGCATTGCATCCATGGCATCACATACTTGCATATTTATTCACTTATCTGCTTATCATGCTATATGGTATTTGCATTGAATCCATGGCATCACATACTTGCATGTCTCTTTGATTTACAAATGTTTTAAGTGTTGGACGATATGTGTGTGGCGAATTTGTGTTGAGAGATCTGGTTAGAAAGTTTGGAGTGTTTTCTACTGGGTTTCGGCTCTCGACGTTATACCGCAGGTGAAAAGAGGGCTTACCTTACGGAAAGGAGTCGACCGAATAGGGCAAGTACTAGGAGCACGGTAATCCAATCAAAGCTTGGCGCAACAGAAGCAGTCTTTTTGTTCAGGAAGTCTCTGTATACTTTATAATCACGTTTTAATGACTGTAGCATCTACAATTTGTAAACTTTTCGAGACTCAAATGATGTAATAATATAAGGATTATCTATGAATAAAACGTTAGCATAACCCTAACTGTATGTATATGTATGTCTCAACGTACCCGGGAGACGGGGCGCCACAAGAACCATATTGAATCGCGATTAGAAGTGTCAAGTTAAAATTAATGAAATTCGGATTGTGAGGACCAAAGTAAAATCTCAGTGAAACTATAGGGACTACTAGCGTAATTTACCACAGAGAGAGAGAGAGAGAGAGAGAATGAAAAAGAAAAATAACCCGCCAGGATAGCCCATTAAAGTCGCCAATGGAAGTGCTCTGACTTAATCGTAAACCCGAAGGTCTTGTATTCGACTCCAGCTCGAAGCGCTCTAACTTAGCCGATATCTATGATTTGCGGGTAATTGCACGTATTCGGAAGTTTACACCTCATGGGGTTGATGTCAAGGGCCCTGAACAAAAAAAAAGAAAAGAAAAGAAAAATCATGACGTCTCAAAGTTTACAGTTTAAACCCCGAAAGTTAAACTACTACTTAGTGTCGATTTGAGAAATCATGTTAGCACAATAGAAAATTTATTAAGTAGCATAAGAGAAAGTGTATCAAAACACTAATTGAACAATCATGCAGCATGATAGACAGCTAAAAGATATCCACAACAAACCGTGCTTGCCCTATTAACTAGGTAGATGAGAATCCAGCCATAGTTTTAAAAAGCGGCCGCTATCGTTACCTAACATCGTTACGTAACGGTTTCGGTGGCCTCCGTTACCCGTTACCCGTTACAATCGATTTTTCGGTGTGAAAGAAATTCACAAGTGTAACGGCCGTTACACCACCGTTACAACCGAAACAGCACCGCTACGGCCGTTACGACACCGCTACGGCCGTTAATGGCTTGTCTAACAAGAAATCGTGAATTTTCTGATTTCGTTTTTTCATCAATATATCCCACGTTTTCTATTATTTTTAACTTAAATTATTCATAGTAGTCCGACAAGCCAAATACTACTTGGACATTGTGGGATTTGCCTCAAGTCTTTTCAATTTCAAAACAATCGGCTAATTTTGCTCTTCGTTGTTAACTTTCGACTATTTAACATGTTCATTCTTCTTCCAGTTTTGATGAGTTCTTTAAGATTCATTGTGATATCCTTGTATCCCACATCGAAAAGGGAGAGATAGTTCCTGAGCTATAAAGGAAAAATCTTGGACCCTTACATTCAACGAGTCCTTTTCCCATGTGGTAGAAACCTCAACAGAACTCCACAGTTAAGCGTGCTTTGACGGGAACAGTGCAAGGATGGGTGACCCCCTGGAAAGAACAAAATCGTAAGGTCTTTTGTCGAAAGCGGACAATATCGTTGCCATGTGAAGGATCGGGGTGTTACAGATGGTATCAGAGCCAACTCTCCTCACCTCCGAGTGTGGGCCCCTGCCGTCTTGCGTGACACATGGACTGGCTACTGAGTGGGCGAGTCGATAAATGACTGGCAGGCTACCGGAGCTGGCAGGCTACTGCACGGGGACGTGCAGCCCTAAGGAGGGTAGATTGTGATATCCTGGTATTCTGCATTGGAAAGGGAGAAAGAATTCCTGGGCTATAAAAAGAAAAACCTTGGATCCTTACATTCAACGAGACCTTTTCCCAGGTGGTAGAAACTGTAACAGAACTCCACAATTAAGCGTGCTTGGGCGGAAGCAATGTAAGAATGGATGACTTTCTGAAAAAAACAAAACCGTGAGAGCTTTTGTCCAAAGCGGACAATATCATTGCCATGTGAAGGGTCGGGGTGTTACAGATGGTATCAGAGCCGACTCTCCTCACCTCCGAGTGTAGATCCCTGCCGTCTCACGTGACACGTGGGCAAGTTACAGAGTGGGCGGGTCGATAAAGGACTGGCAACATACCGGAGGTGGCAGGCTACTGCACGGGAACGTGCAGCCCTAAGGGGGGTGGATTGTGATTCTTGGTATCCTATATCGAAAAGGAAGAGAGAGTTCCTGGGTTATAAAGGAAAAATTTTAGACCCTTACATTCAACGAAATATTTTCTCAGGTAGTAGATAACCTAGCAGAACTTCACAGTTAAGCGTACTTTGGCGGGAGCAATACAAAGATGGGTAACCCCCTGGGAAGAACAAAACCGTGAGGGTTTTTGCCTAAAGTGGACAATATCGTTGCCATGTGAAGGGACGAAGTATTATATTCATATTTGTTGAAAACTAAATAACCTGTTTGATTCAAGATCCATATTTCTTGAAGATTCACTGACTATGAATTCGAATTTTTGTGATGCTATGGGTAAAAAATATAATGTTTAAGTATTTTGTTTTTAAAAAAAAAATTTATTCAAAATCCATACTTGTTTACAACCCCCTCCAAAAAAATTACATCTATACAAATTAAAATTCAAATAACAATATAAATTTTGAAATAGTAAATTCAAAATTAAAATTTAATTAACAAATCAAATATTATGCTTTAATATATACAATACTTTATAGTTATTAAAAATTTAATAATTATTTAGTTGTGCGTTATGAATTTATAATACATAAATTCATTAATTACTACAAAAAAATAATTAAACTGTTAATTTTAACTAGATTATATAGTAAAAAAATTAAGACATATATTGAATCATGTCTAGAAAGTAAACAAATTTTATCAAAAATTATTTTAAACTTCAGTAAATATATTTATGGAATAAAAAAATATAAATCATTTATTTTTTATTGAGTTGTGCAAAAAATAAAAAATTTCACAGCTCCGAGTACCGTGACCGTTAAGCTACGACCGTTGCGCTCAGAAACCGCGTTACCACTACGGTTACCATTACGCCAACTACTACCGCTATTTAAAATTATGAATCCAGCATGATATTTTATGAATATACACAAACCATGTTGTGGCTCTATATCTCAAACCTTACTAAAATCAATCGCACATAGCCAACCTTCAAATTTGTCCACCTCAACCTCAATATTAATCTAACTTTCACTCAAGATATTTTCATTCCCCATGAAGGAATACTAATATAAGAGGAGAAAGTGAAACTTTCGAAACTCAAATGAACAATATGACAATAGAAAATGAGGTGCAAGGATCAAATTTCAAATGGATGAGAAGAAATAAACAAGGAAAAAAGGAACACGTGAGGGGGGGGGTTTACTACACTTAAGTTGTAACACCTCGACCCTTCACATGGCAACGATATTGTCCGCTTTGGGCAAAACCCTCACGGTTTTGTTCTTCCCAGGGGGTCACACATCCTTGTATTGCTCCCGTCTAAACACGCTTAACTGCGGAGTTCTGCTAGAGTTTTTATCACCTGGAAAAAGGTCTCGTTGAATGTAAGGGTTCAAGATTTTTCTTTTATAACCCAGAAACTCTCTCTTCTTTTCCAATGTGGGATACCAGGATATCACAATCCACCCCCCTTAGGGCTGCACGTCCCCGTGCAGTAGCCTGCCAGCTCCGGTAGCCTACCAGTTCTTATCGACCCGCCCACTCAGTAGCCCGCCCATGTGTCACGCGAGACGGCAGGGGCCCACACTCGGAGGTGAGGAGAATCGGCTCTGATACCATCTGTACCACCTCGACCCTTCACATGGCAACGATATTGTCCGCTTCGGGCAAAACCCTCACGGTTTTGTTCTTCCCAGGGAGTCACCCATCCTTGCATTGCTCCCGCCTAAACACGCTTAACTGCGGAATTCTACTAGAGTTTTTATCACCTGGGAAAATGTCTCGTTAAATGTAAGGGTCCAAGGTTTTTCTTTTATAACCCAGGAACTCCCTCTCCTTTTCCGATGTGGGATACCAGGATATCACATAAGTTATTATCTTCTCTCTTAAATATTCAACAAAATAGCATGTATCGGATGAAAGAAATGTTAAAATGTGCTAAACATGATACATAAGTATTGTAACTACTAACTAGGCAAAACGTCACGCATGAATAATGATAATTAACGGATAACCCATTAATTGAATCAATTGCTTGAATGAACCTACGCTAAAGCATGCAACCAACTAATATGGAATCCACACATCATGGCAGTCAATCCATCATAAAAAATAAGGATCACCATTGAAGTGATGATTATAGAAGTAAGAGGGATTGCACAATCTTGCCACCTTAACAACCCCCCTCCCCAAAAAAAAAAAACACACACACACACACACACACACCACCCATAGAAAAAAAATGAAAGAAAATGGGGCTTTAGCAGTCATAAAATTAAGTCCACACCAATTGACCATATTTGGAAATTTGTTCCCTGGCATATGAAATGAAGGTTGTGTGATATTGCTTTGTATATAAAAGGATAATGTAATATAATGTAACTCAGTGAAAGATAAAATATTACAAAATCCTAAAATGACCATTTTCTAATTTTAGCTTAAACTGCTAGATTTCCCCATCAAGTTATTTCTTTTGCCTTCCCAATTCAATGACACTATCTTTAATAGGCAAGGAAAGACTATAAAATAAGGAAATTTTGTATAGAACTAAATTGGTGTAATGAATGAATGGAGTAGTTCTTTCCATTCCCTTGGATAGTTGCCAAAATTAATGGTCACAGCAATGAACAATGTACTAAAGGCAGTAATCAATTAATCATGCTCATGCTACTGGTCTTTAGACCAACGTTGGATTTTATTAGGAGCATTTCATTAAATAGTGTTCGTCCATATGAGGACTACTCATGGCTAAATTTAATCTCGTCTCTTTCTCCAACTATTTTTCCCAAAAAATGTAATTTAAATCTGGCCCTTCATTTACCAAATCATTAAAGCTTCTTTCACAAATATCTCAAAAACAAACATCCATAAACCATGCATGGATAGATATACATATTTACAGGTATAAGTAAACTAGACCAAATCAGATCAAATTTAGCCTAATGGCCCAGTACCAGTCTTGCAGAATGAAATGGCACTATTATCAATTTCCCTAAACCCAAATGTATGGACCCTCAATTTGCAGCACCCATGTCTAAATCCACCAGCGCTCTCTCAAAAAACTGTTTCCCTACACAACCAGTATCAATCCCCCAACTGTTTCAGGCGGGAGCAGCTCATTTGTTAGGCCAACAAGTTGATCGCCTAAGGCCTCTCACTTCAACGAGTTCCCAAATTTATAAGATCATTAATGATATATAGTATAATATAGTATAATATATCAATTTTATAAAAAAAAATCATTTTGACATTAGGTCCAATAAAGTCTCATATATATATATATATATATGAACCTTAAAAATAATTCTTATTGGCAAAGGCCAAAAAAGTATCACTAATGTATAAAAAGAGAACCACCATTTGGTGTGTACTTTAGAATGAAGTTGTGTAGATTTTTGGATACCAAAAATACTCTTATTTAGTTTTTTGGTACCAAAGACACCCTCATTTGGTTTTACCTGTTGAACTTTCTCTTCTCTCCATTACTAAATTTAAAAATTATAATTACTCGCGATTTTAAAATTGAATCATTCTACTATTTAATTTTTTAATCTATGTTAATTTTTAAACACACATTTGCACAGGCATGCGTGTGCCAACGGCTAGTATCATTTAATAGGCTCACAAATTAAATAAGCTACTAAATACTTAACTGTGAAATTTTAATTAATAATTCTGCATCTTTAGCAAATTTAAAGTAATAAAATATAAAAACAAATTTAAAGGTAAAGGACTTCAATTTCAAATCCCCAAAAATGGTCAGGCCGCCCCTGATTTCGTGCATACCAGAAGCTTCATTCAAAAACGATTCAGAAAACCCAACCCTCCAATGAAGTATTTAAATATATTGCATAAAAACCCAAGATTTCAAGGCCATCTCAAACATGCATATACAGAAGAATCTTAGGAAAACAAATCAACAAACAAGAAGTTTTTCATTAAAAAAATGTTAGAAGAAAATTTTGAAGAAAAACCAGAGGATCAAAAATTCTGACCATGCGGGTCCGTCAGTCATCAGGGTTTCTGATTCTGAGAAACTCTCCTGCATTATCTTTCTATCACAACTCGTCGTCGTGCCATTGTAGTGCCCTGGCGGTGGTCGTGAGATCATACTCACGCAGAATTGTTGCCATTTTGAGTGTGTGTGTGCGCGCGCGAGCGAGCGCGTGTGAGAGAGAGAGAGAGAGAGAGAGAGAGAGCCAGAGATGCAAGAATCGGACCGGTCAAGATGCAGGATCACCGGTTCAGTAGTAGCAGTGTTTATGGCTAAGAGCAGCGAATTTGTGAATTTGGTTTATTAATTTATTGGTTTATTTGTTATTGTAAATTTTTTATTTTTAGTGAAATTTTTTTATTATTTAATTAAATTATAATATTTTTTAGACTCATTTTATTGAAACGAGATGAATAAATAAAAAATTTTAATTAAAATATAAAAAAAATTTAAAAATAAAAATAAGTTATAATAAGCCAATAAACTAAATTTTATAAATTTTAAGTTAAAATAAGTAAAAATAAACAAATAAACCAATAAGCAATATTTTTCCAATTTATACTTTTAAGTTTGAGAAGTAATCTATACTTCTATGCTATTTTTAAAGAGATCACACCTATTTTATTTCTTAAAATTATTCAGATATTTTCTTTTTCACTATTCCGTCAGTTTAAATTCTGAAATTAAAAATTAAGAGGAGAAGTTACATAACAATCCATTTTTTACCCTCTTATTATTTTTTCTTTTATTTTAAAATCTCGTTACTTAAATTTTTATAATTTGTAGTAAACACTGTATTTTAATTTTGTTTTGTAATTATTTTTATTATGTGAGATTTCTTTGAGTATTTTTTATACTAACCAATATTACACGCACATTGCGTGGACATAAATACTATTGAAATTTTAAGCACAAATTTCCTAACACAACGAAAGAAATAAACACGATTTCAATCCACACAAAACAAGATAGAGAACAACAACAAACAGAATAAACGAGACAATATACGTGGTTCGGCTATTTACCTCCCTTCACGAAAGAGAAAAACAATCCACTATACACAAAAATAAGGATTTTAAGATTCACTCTATCACTCACAGTATCTGTGGTCTCAAATTGAGCCTCTCTCGTCGTCTCTTTATACTCTCTAGTATATAAATTGAGCCCCCTTGTGTATTAGACGTTCTAGAGTTTCACAACATAAAACATTTTATATAAAACTCAAGATTAGGTTAAAAACCCTAATGCACGGAGCTCTGGCCACGTCAAAAAAATTGCTATTGTGCTCAGACAGCTCAATCAGTCAAGATGCCCACCCAATTTCTCTATAGTCTGCAAAGGTCCTGTGGCAGATTTTCTCCCCTTTTCAGTATTACAACAATGTTCGTATGTCTTACCAAACATAGAAGCCAAAATTTGATACATCAAACCTAACAATTTCCACCTTGATTCGAATTTCTAAACCATCTTTGAAAATGTGTCGGCCCCCTTGTCCTACACTCCATTCACAAGTATGGGTGCTCCACCCTCTCTGATCATCACCTTGAATAAACTTGGACCAAATTCAAACCACACTTGAATTTGACCATCTTACAATCAACAATCTTACCATTTTCGATAAGTCTTCCAAACTCCAAATTTTCAGTCTTCTGTGAAAACTCTTTCTTTTTTGACACTACTACTTGTCCATGAACTATGCGTGTGCTACCTGTAACTTTCTTGTAAGACGAAGGATTTCTACTGAACTGTTCTTGTTGCTAATAACTTGAACTACCATCACCCGATTTTCTAGTTGAACATTTTCTGACCAAGCTCCACATGCAACTTTCTTCTTCTAAAGATCGTTTTTTCTCTACTTATTGGTCTAACCAAGCCGTGAATCTCCAAGTCTCGAGCCGTCTCTGCTGTACTCTACCTTTGTGGTAGTGGTAACTTCACTTACCGTTGTGTTCCCTGCCAGACTGTAGAGATTTTCCACTTTTCTGTCCTTTCATAATAACCGTAACCCATTTGCTAATCTTCATTGCTCCACCTTTCTTGTGTACCCACAATCCAAAAAATATAATGTTCCTAAAGAAATCAAATTTTTCTTTAATCCAAAAACATGCCTGACATTCCTCAAAACCTTACAACTCCATCGAACATTCTGATCTTTATTGTACTGATTCCAATGGTTATGCAGGCTGCATCATTCCTTGTCAGAATCGTACCACTGTTGCAAGGCTTGTACGTGTCAACCATTCTTTCGTTAGACACATATGGAACGAACATCCTGAATCTAGTATCCATGATTCTATTAGAGTATCAAAACTGGGAGAAAACTGAAAGTAACTCTCCATCTGCCTCATTATCTAATGACTCTTCAACAAAACTAACAGTCTCTGCATGTGCTTTTCCTTCCTTCTTCTCCTTCATATGTTATTTCAATTCTTCGCACTAGCTTCTGTAATTGACTAGTTTTGGGGCAATAGAAACACTTCACATCTTTCTTTACACGTGACTTGGATTGAGATTTACCACTGTTGGAACTTTGCTCACTAGATCTACTACATCCCTTACTTAACTCAGATTTAGCCACAAACACACCTTTTGCATCACATTCACTGTCCATCTTCATCTTCTCATGCAAGAAAAGAGCACCGGTGATCTCTTCAAGCTTTAAAGTGTCCTTCCCATACATCAACGTTGTCACTAGATGATCATAAGACGTCGAAAGCAATGCCAACAAAACTATCGCCTTATCCTCATCATCAACATTTACTCCAAACCTGGATAATTGTGTGATTACCATATTATACATATTTAAATATTCCAAAAGGTTTGTATTGTCTTTTATTTGCAATTCATACAGTTGCTTTTTCACGTACAACTTGTTAGCCAAATTCTTCTTAATATAAAGACCTTCCAACTTCTGCTAGATCTTATAGGCTGTCTCCACATCAAGCACGTTATGAATAACTTCGTCTCTCAAGTTCAAGGCTTGATCATAAGATTGCAATGGAAATGACAAACATCAAATATGAAGTTGAGAAGTTCACCGACAAGAGTAACTTCTCCACTTATTGGGATTTTAAGTGCAAATCCCCTAATGTAGCGGAAAAAACAACCATTGTTTTCAATCTACACAAAACAAGATAGAGAACAAAGACAAATAGAAGAAACGAGACAATATACGTAGTTCGGCTAGCTAACTACCTCCACGTGGGAGAAGAAAACAATCCAATATACGCAGAAACAAGAATTATACGATTCACTCTCTCACTCACAGTATTTATGGCCTCAAATTGAGACTCTTTTGTCGTCTCACTACAATATCTAGCCTCTAAACTGAGCCCCATTGTGCCTTAGACATTCTATGGTTTTCAAAAACATAAAACCTTTTATATAAGACTCAAAACTAGGTTAAAAACCCTAACGAGCAAAGCCATAGCCGCCTCAAAGATACATACATCAATATTTGGCAATGATATCACTGTGTTAGAACATACCTTACAAATCTTTTAGTCCTATTCAATCTGCAATGCATTGGTTAAAATTGTTCCACCAAAATACATGGTGTTATCAAGAAATTATCTGTGGATTATCTTTGCATGGACATCAATAGAAGAAGTTGTTGATGAGTTTCTATCTATGCATAATCTAAAATATAACTTTGTTCCACTAGGCCAGCTCTTAACTGCAACTCATTTGCACCAAAGTATTGGTAAGTGTCCTAATTACAAAATCAGTCACTTTCTATTTATCGTACTATTATATTTGGTTTGCTAACCACACAACACGTCATGCAAAAACAAAAAAAATAGATGTCCTATTTTTCATTTTGCAAAATAGCCCACCAAAAAAGGCAAGGAGTTCATATGACAAAATTTCATTACAAGACTTTATTGTCTTAGATCAGAGGTTACTATTACATTCTAGCTTTTCACAAACAACTTGTACATTTGTAATGCTAAGAATTTTGATCCTGGTCTAATTCTTTTTTAATTTGGCAAATTTGTGATAAATTGTTATTTAAATTATTTATTTTTTATTCGTTGATATTTTTACACTTGTTCTTGTAAAGTTGTGGTTTGATAGTGCAGCGCAGCGAAAAAAAAAGAGTAAAAAACATCAAAAAACTGCAAGCAGTGTCAAACCGCTCGGCAGACCGATCGAGCGGTCTTCAACAGCTCTCGGTATCTCATTTCTGTAACAAACTACTGCGAGAGTGGCATGACCGATCGATTGGTCAAAAGACCAATTGAGCGGTCCTGTGCGCGTGGACTAGTTTTTTAAGTGCTGCTGTTAGGGTTTGGTAGTTTTTTAATAAATAGGCAATTAGGTTTCTTTTGTGGGGTGCCTTCTTATGATTTTATAGAGACCTAGCCGCCATAGGGAGACTTGGAGATTATTTGTCATACTCACAAGCTAGTTTACAACAATTTGATGATTCTTTAACTTTTGCTCATTCAAGCCAATCATCAAGTCAATCAAACCTTCAACGTTCTGTTCATGTTCGTGGAGTCGCTTGAGAGGATTCTCAAGTGTTGAAGTCTGGTGGAGGTTTCCGTCAGCATTGAAGTCCGATGGTGGGTTTCAACGGCGGTCAAACACAGAAATTGGTGTACGCGGATTCGACAGGAGTAAACTTTCAAACACTTGGTTGTAGGTGCAATGTCGATTTGCAAGATTCTTTTGTAACCGACGATATTATAGTGTTTGATTTTTTAGATTCAGAGTGGTCTCGTTGTTTTTACCCAGTTTGGGATTTTCCACGTAAAAATCGCTATTTACCTGTGTGTTTGTGGTTATTGATTTTATGTTTGTGTGATTGATTGGCTTAGACTTATTTGCAGCGTTTAGCTTATTGAAGAAAATTGATTAGTGTAAATCAGTTTACATATGATTTTTTTCATGTAACAATTAAACTACATGTGCAGCATGCAACCAATGGTCTGGACATTATGGGACCAATTCACTGAAATTGAAAGTATCCCCATGTCAAAAATTGTCTAGACAATTCCAAGTTTTGATGGGCATACGCCTTAAAGTTACACCATACAATGGTAATCTTTTCAACCTTTTTCATTGCACTTCCTAAAGTATACAAGCTCATTCTTATTATTCTTATAGCAAGTGTCACGCTTTCAACAAAATCATCTTCGACTTTCATCTTTAATCCTCCAATTCTAGAGGCTACAACACTACAGAACTGGTAACATATATTAACTATGATTAACTCATATTCCCAAAAATTTCTTCAATGTTACTAATGAATGAATGCAACATATGTAGGTGTGTTGCTAATGCAGCAGCAATTAAGAAGCTTCCACTTAAAACAACACAACAAATCAGTGCTTCATATTCCCCATCACCTACAAAGAACAAAATTGTTAAGATTTCTTATCTACCACTACAGTTTACCATGTATAATTACTAACCAATTACAATTCTCACTATTTGACAAAGTATTAACACATAGTCTAACTGTCCTCATGCAACCCTAATACCATTAAATTCACGCAATTGCACGTGCTCGAAACTTGAATAAAAAAATTTGTATGTACTTCATGTCCAACATGCTGCAAAGCAATTGATGTTCAGCCAGGTGTATCAACTATGTGCAACTATTGCAAGATACAAGTTGAAGTTGTCTCAAGGTTTGAACCACATACTTAAACAAGTTTACATTCAATACAACCATTATTACATGCTAAACTAGCTTTGTATTTTCTGATAAATCACCCCACTTATTTTGCATCAAATTCAGGTGTAGGTTTGAGGTAGAATTTGAAGACTCCACTGGAAAGATCCAAGCCATGATTTTTGGCAAGCAAGCTGAGCATATATTTGGCACAACTGCAGATATACATCGTGATAAAATTGCAAAGATTTGTACAGTTCAACCCTATTATACTATCATTCTTTCAATATTACTTGCTTCCAATGTCACAAACACTGCTACATAATTAACTTATCAAACATCATGCAAGATGGTACAGCACAATTAACTTATCAAACATCATGCAAGATGGTACAACACAATTAGAAGAATTGTTGGCACCAAATGAGTTTATTGTTCAAATTCGTGCATACAACTATCAATCCAGCTTTGCATCTCAATGCAAATTTACTGTCAATGTTGTCCATACTGATGTCGAGACTCCCTCGCCCATCTTCTGTGATTTTGAGACAACTACTTCAATTTCACCAACATTCAAAAATGCCAGTAAAGAGCTCTTCCCAACTAACAAGGAAAAGAAACAATGACATATCTCTCCTCAACCTCAGAACTAACTATAGATTTTGAATTTGAGCAAGAACTTCAAATCACTGCTGCAAAAAAAAATGATTGACCCCTCAAACTGTACTAAATATCTTATTTTTGCCTCTTACTAAACAAGCACCTCCTACCGTGCTTTAACTCATCTTTTGTTACCACTCTTGCCTAGTCATCCACACTGTAATATTTGTACGGATGATTATCTTGCTTGCACATATCACAAGCAAAAGATATACGTTTTGGCCCGTTTATAATAGAACATATAAGTTTGTGACTTGTACATAATTTACAGCTATAGCTTTTGTTGGTTTTAATGTTGCCTCTCTATAATTTCCAGCTATACTTTTTGTTTCTTATCTGGTATGTGCCACATCTTAGTAACTTGAATCAATTATCAATTAACTTGTTTAGTTTTAATTCTACCAGCTATTTCCCTTCTAAATTAGATACAGGAAAAGCATATCACACCAGATGGTGCATACAATTGAATGAGGTCCACTAAATCAACGATGGTTGTAACCTCCTCCCTGTCACAGGTATGTGTCATTCTTCTACCATACATTGCTCTTGTTATTTTTCCTCTTTCAGATTTTGTTTTGGAAATTTATTTTTAACAGCAATCTACTATGAGATGTTATATTGACTTCGAAAAAAGTTCCTTCTGGTTTAGATTTTAAATGTTCAATTCTTTATCAACTTTTATGCACTACAAATAGCTTGAAATTATCATTGCAATTTGATGAGTATGAGAAATGCAGGCTTAGATCCTCTGACCAAATATTACTTTCCTAATATGCATATATATTTGTTTTAAGCCCTTTTCCTCTGGTTTATAATAAAATTTTAAGTTCAAAAACTATCATGTGAAGATATAAGTGAAAATGAAAAAATTAACATGGTTTTAGATCAATATATATAGGGCATATAAAAAACACCGAGTGATAATTTTTTCTATTTGGTCCATTTTTTGTCTTTGCTTCAATGTTGTAGGGTCCTTTTGGAATAGATAAATAATAAACAATAATGAAGAGGTGAAATATGCGAAATAGTTAGAAATATAGAACGGAGAGAGATAATGGTGGGTGAAGGAGAAGGCTAATTGAGTATAGAGTATTAACAACATGAACATCGTTTAGATTCTCCAAATCTGATTATTCTCGGAAATACCACTATCCCTCCTATTTATAACACTCAGAGGATTTATGTTAGGATTAGGATATGGCTCCTTAAAAGATCTAATCAAATCATGAAAGGTGATCTTCGGAGAATTAAGGAATTTTATCCCGAAAATCAATCAGTTAGTGTTCTAATCCAACTCAACTAGGTTGGCCAATAGGTGCCCCATGGGTACCCGACCCGTTCGGGTCAAGTACCCAACCCACTCGGGTTAAGTAATTCAGGGTCACTCGAGTGGAAGGGTCCTATGGTTTGACAAATCTTTTCCTTATGTACTAAGCCACATGTCTCCCAACGTCCCGTGTAGGATTGTACTGTCATTGTCTTCATTGTCTTTGGGACAGTCTTTCGATTCTCAAAAGAATTTATAATCATATATTCTGTGCTATATCTTAGTTGTTCAGTCTGTGTTGAGCCACATAGTCGGTGCTATGTCATCATGATTAGGTAGTCAAAGCTACGTTATAGTCTGTGCCATCTTCACGACCCGTGTCGTGGCAATAATATAGTCTGTGTTGTCTTCATGGTCTATGCCATGGAAATAATACAATCTATGCAGTCTTTTGGTCTGTGCCATGGTAAGAAATCAGAGCTACTGTCATAGTCAGGGCTACGCTTCAT
Organism: Heliamphora pulchella; assembly: GCA_032270985.1. Taxonomy (NCBI): domain Eukaryota; kingdom Viridiplantae; phylum Streptophyta; class Magnoliopsida; order Ericales; family Sarraceniaceae; genus Heliamphora; species Heliamphora pulchella. Next base: position 64,273 of record JAULJZ010168422.1, read on the forward strand.
AGTCTGCGCTATGAAATGTCTTCATTCGTAGTCACACGCTTCATAGTCTGTGCTATGGAATGTCTTTATTCGTAGTCAGGGCTACGCCTCATAGTCTGGGCTATAGAATGTCTTGTGCTTCTGTACGATGAGCAACGATATTAGTTGGCTGAGTTATAGAGGGTCCCAGTAGCTCGGATCCTCAGAAATTTGAGTATGTTAAGTCTGGGTCTTCTTGTAACTTGAGTAACTTAGAGTTGTATGTCTAATTTACTGATGGAGTAAAATTGGCCCACTCGAGCAACTTGAGTTACTCTAGTAACTCGAGTTGGGCGAGTCTTTTAAGCCTCTCAACTTGCTTCTGCTTTATTGATTGGTTCAGGTTAAGAAATCTATGATTCAAATACTTAACTCTCTCCGTAGTTCACATTCAAGTCATTAGTGAAATGAGTAGTTTGTGTCATCACCCGAGTACCTGGGTTAGAGTAGTCGACACCGGTTAAGTGGAAGAATACCCGAGTTACTGGAGAGGCGAGTAGCTTGGGTCATGAGTAACTCGAGTTATTAGTAGAAGTATTATACTCGAGCTATTAGAGAGGTGGATAGCTCGGGTCATGAGTGACTCGAGTTATGAGTAGAAGTATTGTACCTGAGCTACTAGAGGAGTGAGTAGCTTGGGTCATGAGTGACTCGAGTTATGAGTAGAAGTATTGTACCCGAGCTATTAGATGGGTGAGTAGCTTAGGTCATGAGTGACTCGAGTGAATGTATTGTTTAAATCATGTAGTTAAGAAGAAAAAATAATTCTTATCGCCAAAATGGAGTTCTGTACTCAAACGACCCGAGATATCATGTAGGTTGAACCACTCATCTGAGAAGAGGAGCCAAATGGCTCGACCGCCAAGCGGGCCGACTGTACTAGAGCGGGTAAAATGTGCCAGAGTGGATCAATCGTGCCCGAGTAGCACGACCATACCTGAGTGGCTTGAGCGTACCCAAGTTGCTTGGGCGTACCCGAGTGGCTCGGGCTTACCAGAGTAGGTCGGTTATACCCGAGTAGGTCGACTGTATACGAGTGGGTCGGGTGTACTTGAGTAGGTTGACTGTACACGAGTTGCTCGGGTGTACCCGAATAGGTCGACTATACTCAAGTAGCTCGGGTGTACCCAAGCGATTCGATTATTTGTTACGAGCAGCTTAAATGTCATATTCATCTTGAGAAATTTCACATAGACTTTCTTTCATCCTTACTCTTAATATTGGCTTACTCAAGTTATCTGACCTAGTGACTTGGCCCATAATTATATATGTATTTATTATTCAAAATTTATATGTTAATAGGCGACGACCCACCTCTGCAAATGTCTAATAAACAAACGTGGTTTTCTTTGCTATTTTTTGGCTTTATCCATTTATAAAGAAATCCAACTGAATTTCTTAATAAATATACAATCTTTTATCAAGATTATTGTGTATGACATCCATATGTGCTAGTTTTTCACCTTTTTATCAAATTTTGCTATTGCTTTCTTTTTCTGCTTTGAAACATTCAGTTTTCTTTTTTTCACTGCTCTCTCCCCTTTAGCCCTAAAATGCAATAAGAGCACAGCTTGAACTTTCATTTTTAATTGCTGAAAATCTGTTCAGTCCATTTTTCCAAGTTGTGATTCCATGATGTTGAGTTTAATATGGACTTTTTGGATTCATTTCCTGTCATTATGGTCCTAAACAACAAATTACAGGCTTTTTTTTACCTGATTTGAATTGTTTCTTTGAAGCCACTTGCATTTTAGTTTCAATTGGATAACTCTTTTGCTTATTTTTATAATTTACCTTTCTGCAGCTGATGTTTCTCTCCTATGATCAATACATTCTTCAACTTCAGTAAATAAAAATGTCTTATTTATTGTGGAGGTATATATGTATGATGTATTTACCATTCTCAACTACCTATGCTATTTTTCCCCTTTTTTGCTATTTGGTATTCTGGAATTGAATCATGTTTCCTTGCATTCCATTAAATGGGTTTGAAAGACTGGTTTGTTCCTCAATAGTATTCCCTTTATGATCTAATCTTTTGATTCTATAACTGATTTTATTTGATACTTTTTCAGTTGACATGATTTATAGAGTAATTGAACATGAAAATAACACCAATCAAGTTTGACTGAATTATGTTATTCGGTTTTTTTCGAACTCATTTTTCTTTAAATCATTATATCGATAAAATTCTTCATGAGTACTCTGGCTTATAAAAGTTGAACAATATCTACTACTATCCCTCCTGCTTCACGTTGTTTATTTAAACATTATAATCTTGTTTCTATTACAAAAAAAAAAAAAAATTATTTTCTGTTGGATTTGAAAGCAGAATTATTTTTATGTATTTTTTACATTTTAAAATTAAAATATTGGTAATAGCATAATGGCCACCGACTCACGTGCAACGCATGTGATAACAACACTTTTATATATATATATATATATATATATATATAAGTAAAGTATATAAAATAAAAATTTTAGATATGCAAGATAAGTCCCCGTTTTGGGATGGCTTAAAAGCTTAATTTTTAATAGGTCTATTTTTTTTATTTTTATAAAAAATAAAGAAAAAAAAGTTAAAAGTGTTTGGATATTTTTTAAGGGTAATATTTTTTTGTTTTTATTAAAATATCTAGTATATCCTTACTTTTTGTTTTTAAATTGTACTGTTTATAATATTGACACGATTTTTTTGTTATTGAGAGTAGAGTTGTCTTTTTAATTAAGAATATTATAATTATTTTACTCAAATAAAAAATTATTATGTTTAGAATGTGTATAATTTTTTTTTCATTGAATTTTTAAAAAAAAAAAGGTTATATGACTTTTCAGAGAAATCAAACGGTACAATTTAAAATGCTCTTTTTTAAAATAATTTCTTAGATAGCCCAATCAGTGCCTAAATTAACTGATAAATCGCCCATGTAATAACTGCTATTAATACATAATTATGGTATTAAAAGCAAGATAACTACGATATAAAAAGCCAAAAAAAAAAAAAAAAAGGAAAGAAAGAGAAAATTTTAACCTCAAGGTACCACAAAAAGAATTACAATTCCACTGATGAACACTTAACCTAGATTAACAAATACAGGGAACGGGGACAAACATGTCTTTTTCTCCCATTCTGGCACACAAATTAGACCCTGGGGGTTGATACAATGAAGCTCATAGAGAACAAACAAAGTGATACGAATAGGATAGAGAAAGAAATGGGCAATTCAAGGGTGGGTGATGAAGAGATGGTTCTGGCATCAACGGCCAGGGGCATCCCGTCGCTGCCGAGACGGCAGGAGCGAGGATCAGAGCCGTCCGTGTTCATCATGATGGCTCTGAGGACCGAAGTAACGGTGTGAATGTAAACGGACCGGTTCTTTGCTAGCAGCCAAGTCAAGCCCATCAGCTCACAGTCCCTGTTGTGCATTTTCCTCGTCCTGTCCTCTGGTTTGCTTTTATTTCCATTCTTGTCCCCGCTAAGCTGCATATAAAAAAGATCAATGTTTGGGTTCATACATATGAAGCAATCAAGCAACCAAAGATGGAAAATTAATTACGGGGGTGATTTTCACACTTTTTTTTTTTTGCAGTGTGGAGTTGTAAAAAAAAAAAAAAAAAAAACAGGTAAGTGGATAGAGTTAACAAAAAAAAAAAGTAAATTAGTTGCATATTACATTTTTAAATTTGTCATTAACTATGCAAATATAAAGTAGTAATAATTTTAAAATTAAGGGATAAAAAGTTTGATGGATACTTTTGTAGAGAAAGAGGGAGTGAGAGAAATGTAGTTACTGAGGGTAATTTAAAAAATATGAAAAATTAATACTGCTTCGAATGTGGAGAACTCCAAATGAGTATTCTCTCTTTATAAAATAGTATAAAATAGTATAGATGTATAAAGTACTCGTATCGAACACTCGACAATCGAATAATGGTATAAAATATGCTTTCCATATTTTTACTTGAATATCCACCTAAAAAACATATTTAGTAATTCGAGTATATAATATAACTATTTATAAATTTTATTATTAAACATAAAATACTCAATAGAACTTTACAAACACCATTTATCTATCTATGTATCTATCTATCTATCTATATATATGTATTGTATCTTAATATTCTTAATATAAGAATTAGATGAATCTAAGCACTTAGACACGTATTCGTACTGAATACCTCAAATTCGTGTAACATAGGTCATCAAACCAACTTTTCAATTCGTTAAATCGTGGGTTAAAACAATTAAAAACTTCAACCAACCCGATAATTTTGACAATCAATAGGTTGGCGGCGATTTAAAAAAACTTTCACTTTCTGAATTGGTTAAATGGTTTTTCTAAATATGTTCTAAGCCAACCTGCGCACAATCTTACTTATATTTTATAATTTATGATTTACATTTTTCAAAATCGTAAATGCACATGTACAAGATTCATAAAGTACAAAGAACATTTTGTAAATTAATAAAGAAAGTGTATTCTACAAGTTCGAAAATCACTTCTCATTAATTACATGTAACATAAAGCTGAATGGAAACAAAGAAAGCATACTTTACTCCCATTTCTAGTGAGAACCGAGGACTTTCAGTTTAAATATATGTAAGATTACAAACACATTATCAAAATTATAAATAAAAAATCTACAAACTGCGACGACAATATGTATAATTCTAAGGGTTTGATTGGCAACTTTGATTTTTTAATTTTTTGGCTCAATATAGCAAAAAAATTAACATAACCCATTTGGTAATAAAAAAAGAGGCTAAAATGCCAAAAAAAAACTTTTTTTTTTTTTGCAAGCAACTAACTTTAAAAAAGTAATTAGCTTAAAATTTAATTTACCAAATAACTTACTTTTAACCTAATTTAGCATTTAACTAGAAGTACAAAAAAATTAATAATAAAATTAAACTTTTAAACTACTTACCAATCAAACCCTATTCTGTCCTTTAACTATTACATAAACCTTTAGTTCAGGCCCGGATTAGTAAACTGGTTTTCTTAAGTCATTTTTTATTACTTTTTCAATAAAAATGCAACAAAATCAAATAGGTAATTTGGCTCATTAAAAAATTTAAAAAGTTAAAAAATTAACTAATTTCTCCTCAAACTCAATACCTTATAATCATTTTAACTTTTTCACTTAAAATGCAAAAAAAAAAAACACATAAAGTAAGTTTTTTTATTTTATTAGGTCATGCTAACCACTGTTTTATAGATAGCAGATAATAGAATAATAAAAATAAAAAAACTTTAATATCAAAAATATTAATATATTTTATACAAATATGTATAATTTTTTTACCTATTATTCACTGCCTAATAAGCAGTACAAAATGTGGTACAGAGTACCTAGGAAAACACAGTATTAGTACTCCCAGCGCCGCTAAAGTATGAAATTACTTATTTCATGACACATGAAATTTAATCTTACATTTAATTTAATTGGTCACTGAATTACCTCCTAAAAGTTAGTACACAAGTGAAATATGGTGGTATTTGGCATTGTATTGATGGTAGCTTCTACCTTTTTGTTTATTTTTTTAATAAATTATTATTTTTTTAAATACTCACAACTTTTATTACAAATTATAATTATATTTTTCTATAAATAATTAATTTTAGTTACAAGCTAACATACTTTTCAAACACTCACAACTTTTACTTAATGATATAATTATCATTTTTTCAGTTATAATTTATAAAGAATTAATTTTAGCAATACTAAACACTATTAATATTGCTAAAAGTTAGCATTTTGGTCCTACAACATGCCAAGACCTTTGCAGTTTCTACAACATGCCAAGACCTTTGCAGTTTAATGGCATCACTTCAATTTTTCATCGTGAAAATTGCGTGTTCAAGTCATTGGCAAGAGTGATCTCCGTTCCCTTTATTTGATATTAAAATAGTGTAAGTTCTTTCTATTGAAAAAAAAATAAAGTTCCTACAGCTTACCAATTATAGTTTTATAGTATCATTTTGACACCAACCAATAGAAATGCTGGTATTGTGGCATGCCAAAGCAATGCACAAGGTATGTTCCATGAATTATTTTAAATGTATACAATATTTGGGTTGGACACTCAAAATACGGATAAAGGTATAAAATATGTATATAATAGTTTTAATAATACATTTACTTAGAAAGCATATCTAGTGATTCCAATTTGTTATAAATGTTAGCCCAATGGTATTTTAAGTTGATTTTGATGATTTTATTAATTTATATTTTTTAATTAAATAATTTAAAAAGATTATATTTAATTATTTTATAAAAAAATAGTATCGACACTACATGACAAATGAGTCGACACTTTATGCTATTTGTGTTGACATATTGTGCTAAATAGGTTGGCATTTACGTTCCGTTCACTTGTCAGAAATCTTAGGCAAGAAAGTTGTTCTTAGGAAAAGAGAGTAAAGTAAAATAAATGAAAAAGAACTTACTTTCTTGTGTGTGTTCATTTGACAACATAATTTTATAAGAAAATTAATTTTTTATTATTCATTTGCCAGGAAAAGAAAAGATATAGAATACAAAATAATTAAACTATCACATTGCACAATAAATTCTTAATGAATAAATAAATAAATGCACACAATAAATAAATAAAAATAAAGTAAAGCATAAATAATAAACATTGTTTGATTTATGTAAACACAATAAAAATTGAAAAATAATATAAGTGAATAAAATAATTGATGGAGGAAAACATATAAGAAAGAGTAGTTTTTTGCGGGGAAGTTAAGATTCCCATGATGGAAAATTCTATGTTTTTGTGGGATGCATTCTAGAGGAAAGTGTTTCTTGAGGAAAAATAAAAAATTGTGAGTCCCACTACTTTCTTGACAATAGAACACTTAAAAGAGATATAAAAAAATTATTTTTTTGTACTTTACTTTCCTTTTCTGTTAATTGAACGGAGCCTTAGTGTTTTTGAACAAAACGTTTTGTGTCGACACCTACAAGCAAAGCACGCTTGACAAATTTAAGTGTATCGACACCATTGTAGTTTAGGGTCGACACTTTTAACAGCTTTGTTTGGACGTTTCAGGAGAACAGGTTGTGTCAACACCAATGACATATTGTGTCGCACCTCCAGTATTGGACCGGGATCTAAGTTGAATTGACACCAGTTACAATTTGTGTTGACACCAAGTCAAGGTCGAATGAGGACGTTGAGTCGACACTAATGAATGCATGAGTTGGCACTTCAGCACTATGACAATAATTAACTTTCGTCGACATCAATATGCACATGAGTCGACACCAAGCGATCATTTAGGCTCCGGGTTCTAGTGTCGACACTAGAGATGAAATGAGTCGACACCTAGACACTATCCAGAAAACTCTAAGTGTGTCGACACCAACGAAATAATGAGTTGACACCAAGACTTCAAGTTATCCCCCAGACACTGACCCAAATGTGTTGACACCAATGAGCAAATGAGTCGACACAAAGGCACCCTTCGAAAACAAGCAGTTTGGGTCAACACCAAAGAAGACAAGTGTTGATACCATTTTTTCAATAGCCAAAGTCGAACTATTTGGGTCCACACCAAAGCAAAAGAGTGTCGACACTGAAATTCCAGTAGCCAAAGTTGTATGGCTGAGTCGACACAAGAGACGATCAGTGTCGACACCATATTTTCAGTAGCTAAAGTCTCTCATCTGAGTCGACACCAATGAAGACATGAGTAGACACCATGAGCAGATAATGAATTCTTGAGTCGACACTAACTCTGATATGAGTCGACACCAAGGTTCCAGCTAAAAAACTAAAGTAATGAAATGATCGATACCAAATGTACCATGAGTCGACACCTCAGTGTGGGTGAAAATATACAAAAGTTTGGTCAACACTAGTGATGCAGTGAGTCGACACTTTTGTCCGAAAACCAAAGCCAAGACCAATTTGCATCGACACCAAAGAGTTTTGTGTTGACACCTACGACAAATTTAAAAAAAAACGTATGTTCAAACGGTAATATTTTGAGAAGCATTAATTATCTCCACCAACCATCAACGATCAATTACTTCAGTGGCTTATAAAAAGAATAAATTTTCGAGCTTCAAACTTCTAGATTACTATTGTATTGATTGCATTAAAAACTATTATTCTTTTTTTAGAGCATTTACTGCTATTTACTCTTCCAGCCCAAATACTCTCACTCCCGTGCTCATTGATTATTAAATCATTGTAAGAAGTGATTGTTTATGAATCTTTGATTTATTCTCATTTATTGTAAATGGTGAATCACTGTTGTAATCTTTTAAGAGGGTGAGCTAATTTCTTAAACAAGAGCTGAAGAGAATTTAAAAAAAATAATGAGTTTGTAGAAATTTTTTCAAGCTGTAAAGGCTTTTAAATACACTTGTGAAGCATTCAATTTTAGTGCAAATTCTAAAAGGGAGTCTTGATGTGTGAATATAGGCTTAGAAGAAACTGAACAACTATAATTCTTGGCATCTAATTCTATTTTCTCTCTCTTGCCTCTTTAATTTCACCGTTACTCTTTTAACTACTATATTTGCCTTGTGAATTAAAAAAGTTTTGCAAATTTTTTTTAAAATTATTATTATTATTTTAAAACCCAATTCACCTACCTCTTGAATTGCCTAAAACTAACAATAAAGTTATGTATAAGCTCTAATATTATGCATAAAATGTTTAACAAAATCTTGTAAACAACATTTACTTTAAAAAAATTTAACAATATATACTAAAAAATATAAATATTTTGTTGTGTTTCGGTGAATATATAAAAGACCCGTCCTCGAGTTCGTGTAGCAGATTAAAAATGCTATACAAACAAATTTGTATATATGAATTTTTTGATCTTTTTATTTTAAATTAAAAACATACATTGTCCATCACTTTGGATGAAATTTTTAGTGAATAAATTTTGTTAAGGTTATGTTTAGATCATAAATTCATTAAAAATAAATAAAATAATAACATAAAAATTAACAAAATTGAGAACATAAATAGAACATAAATTTGTACAATTAGACTATATTTGGGCTAGTTTTTTTAAAAGTTTTTTGCTCAAAAGTTTCTAAAAAAATTCACTTGTTTAGCCTAATCAATTGGCTTTTTTCACATATTTTTACATATACTTTTTACAAAAAAATCAACAAATCAAAAAACCTACAAAAAATGCTAATCCAAACACAAGCTTAGTCATTAATTTATTTTTTAAATAAATTATTCCACAAATTTATGATCAAACCCAAGCTTAACTTGTACTTCCTGTGACACATCTCATCTAAGGTGTTTGGTATAACTTAAATTATGAATTTATATATTATGGTTGCAAAAATGTGATTATAATTTAATTAATACAAAAGTTATAAATATTTTTAAAAATTGTGAACTTATAGTTTCAAATAATAAAATTTATATTTGTTGATTTAAAATAAAAAGCTATATGCGCATCTATTTAAAAATTTTAAATTTTTTTATTAAATTATAAGTTAAAATTTAAAAATCTAAAAAATAAGCTGGAGAAACACCCAGATTACCCTTTATAGCTTCCATTTTTCTTTAATAGACTTCGCTAAAAGCAGAGCCTTTCCGTAAAAGAATAATTGAAGAGGTGGGTATTGTCTGCATTTCCCCACAGGCCCACCCAAATTGTTTCTTCCCACGAAACAGCTTTTTGCGGTGGCGCGTGTAACTCAATCAGCTTTTTTTTCTAAGTCCTCGTTTGGAAAACCGCTTAAAACTGGCTTTTTGAATTTTTAACTTTTTGACTTAAAGCTCAAAAGGCCAAAAGCTTTATTTTTGAATCCCCAACTTTTATCCTATCGACTTTTTAAATTTTTGACTTTTTTAATAATAATTTTTAATTTTATCATTTGACTTTTTGACTTTTTGCTTTCAACAAAATCTCATTTAAGTTAAAAGATAATCTTGAAATTTTATATTCAGCTTATTTGGTAACTTAAAAATCACTAATTTTTCAACCAAACGAACTTTTAATTTTTTAATTTAAAATAATTTAAAATAAAAAATCAACTTAAAACTAAGTTGTCAAATGAACACTTAAAAGTAATAGATTTCACCAAAAGCACTGACTTTGTCCGAAATTTTATGATATGCATTATTTAATTATTTAATTATTTTATTTTTAATTACGGTAGTGTTTTATCTTTTGATTATTTTAACTTTATCTTTTGTTTATTTCAACTTTTGTTTTTGATTAATAATTTTATGCTCCAATGTGATTATTTCAACTTTGTTTATAGTTATTTTAACTTTAGCTTTATTAAGCAAATTTAGTGCATATAGTATGCATCCAAATAAGTAGGTGCATGTCTTAGTATTACCCTAATTTGAGTAATTATTTTATGGCGTCCAAAAGTCAAGTGACATTGTTTAAATAGTCCTTTTATTTCATGATGTAATGAGAAATAATCCGAAAAAAGACAATAATAACTTATTTTTGTTGAGTAAATTAAATAAAAAAAACAGTAATCTAAGAGCTTGATTGACAATTAGCTTAAAAATTTATATTTTTATTTATTTATTTTTTATTTTTAGCCAAAAAACTAAATTTAGTTTTAAGTATATCGTTTGATAACTTTGTTTTTAAACTAGTTTTTTTTAAAATTAGTTGTTTAAGTAAAAAATTAGCTTTTTTATTTTTTGTTTAAATTGTACAATTTCATTTTTCTATACATTTGATATTAACAATTATATGTAGTTGGTAGTGACAGTAAATAAGTTATGAATAAAAAATATTATTATATTTTAAAAGTAGTTAGAGTTTAAAAGAATGTTCTAAGAGTTAATGTTTTTATTTTATTTTTTGGCTTTTTACCTTTTTTGCCAAAAGAATTAATGTTAGCTTTTTTGTGTTTTTAGCAAAAAAATTTAAAAACTAAAATTTCCAAACAGACCTTTAATGAACATAATTTTTTTTTTAATCAAAAGTACCCTACCATACTTTGACCATACTTAATAAAAGAATAAATGCAGAATAATTGAAAGGATAGTTGAAGAGGCAATTAAAAGAATAATTGAAGAGGTGGGTCATGGGTGCGGTAATACGCGGACACAACGGTAGTGTTCAATATTGGTGAATCTAATTACTTATAAATTTAGTTAGAAAAAATAATAATTATAGCAAGTAAAAAAATTGTAAGTATTTGTAAAAGATGCCAACAAATAAATGTAACAGAAATTATAAGTGTTTTAAACAAATAAGAAACTAAGTAATAAAAGCTAATAATTAAAATAAAAAGCAATGAGGGTGTTTTTCATTTGTTAAAAATAGTAGTTTATAAAGTATAATTTGTAACTAAAATAAAAATTACGAGTATTTAATAAAAATTATAACTTGTAATTAAAATAAAAAATAATTATAATTTATAATAAATATTTTAAAAAATTTATAATTTATAATTAAAATTAATAATAAAAAATTTAAAACTATTAACAGTAAATTTGATAAAGCTCCCCTGCCAAACACAAACTTCCCCACCCAAACTGTTACTTCACACAGAAAACAGCTTTTTTTGTGTGTGCAGTGGCGCGTGTAAACCAATCAACTCAATTTGGCGCGTAAAACTTACACCAAGAGTCTTTTAACACAAATAATTCTGAGTGGCGAGCATGTGAGGTAACAGTGGAGAGAAAAAGGCATGAAGGAAATCCTTTCCCAATCTCACACATTCGCAATGCTCCTTCACAAGACTCAGATTCAACCCAATAATATCCCCTATCATCTTCTTCTCTCAACTATTACCCACTACTAAATTGCAATATCTAATGAAGCATTTTAAACTTTGGACTAATACCCATCAATCAAATCATAAAAATGAACTCAAATCAACCAGGAAATCCATCAAAACAATACATTATATATATATATATATATAGAGAGAGAGAGAGAGAGAGAGGGATTACCGAGTAGAGAC
>JAULJZ010168423.1:0-49590 GCA_032270985.1 Heliamphora pulchella
ATGCCTTGTATATCTTAAGTGAATATATATATATCATAATAGGAGACTCAAAACCCTAATCATCCTCCTCTAGTTGCTGCCCCCTCTATCTCTTTTTGGCAATTTCATTATTGCTTCTTGGAGACTAAGTGTGAAAAGAAACCAAGGAAGAAAATAACGTCGATCGGCATCGGTGCCCACACACCGTGATCGTCGTAGCGCGCCCGGGATATACGTGAGAAGATTGCCAGGTCGTTTTTAACGTATTCGGGAGTTTTTGAAACTTTTCGACAAGCTTCATAAAGGTATAACAGTATTTAGATTAATATCGTTCCTGTTTTTTATAAAAAAACGCACGCGCCATTTTTTACGGTCCCGGCGCCGGTTCTAAAATTTTTTCCGCATCCCAACATCATGATCCTAAGACCTAGACAATGCTTTGCATATGACTAGGGTTTTAAACAGAGGTTTACCTGGTGCACCAGGGCTTGGGGTGCCTAGCTCACTTGGGCTTGAGAGACCTAAGACACCATCTGGACTTAGGAATACTTAGACAACGCTTCACATACGACTAAGATTTGAAAAAGGGTTTTTCTGGCGCACCAGGGCTTAGGATGCCTAGCTCACTAGGGCTTAAGAGACTTAAGATACCATCTAGACTTAGGAATACCTAGACAATGCTTCGCATATGACTAGGATTTGAAAAGAGGTTTGCCTAGCGCACTAGGGCTTGAGGTGCCTATCTCTCTAGGGCTTAAGAGATCTAAGACACCATCCAGATTTAGGAATACCTAGACAACACTTCACATATGACTAGGATTTTGTTATCTCCCTTTCTTTCATTCTTTTTGCATATGATTTGTTTTGAATGCTTTAGTATATCTTCTGAGGTCTTCCTTTTGACGACAACACTTCACAGAGGTCTTCCTTTTGTTACCTTCTTTTATTTAGTTTGCTCAAATTGTATCTCCTTCTCACAGGTTGATCAGGCATGAGCAGATCGTGTGATGCTTATGTTGTCAAGGCAGAGGGCATTAATTCGCTAGCAGATGTTACCCTTCAAGTAGCCAACATTGCCTTTGTTCTAGCGACCATAGTGAGTACCTTCTGAATTCCTTAACTCATTTTCCATTTCCTGTATTCTGCACTTATCTTTATCTCCATTTGACAGCCATAGTCTCCAGTCCCAGGCCTAGCATAACCACAGGTTCCAATCTGAGGCCCGGCATGAGGTCACAGATCCCGTGCTACTTCCCAAGCTCGCTCCATTTGAGGGTCTACTTCATCTGCTAGGAGCCGATCTAGAGTAATATTTTCCACTTCTAGCAGTGGTGGTGATGACAGCGACAACTGGACGAGTTGTTTGACTCCACCAAGGCCGACCCCTCGGACGTCGGGCCCTCCTTCCGTCGAGTCCACCAGAGGCATTAGAGAGAGCTAAGAGATCTTTCTGCCCCTTTTCTTTGTATTCCACTATTTCTAATACACTCTGATACATTCTTCCACATTCGATTTTTCAATCTTTTGAGCCTACGTCCCCCCAGTTTCATTGGCTAATGGACTAGGGTGCACCTACACTTTACATACACTTAACATTTCTGCTCACATGGTTATGCCTGCATGGGAAACTTTATTGTTGTTACTGCTTTAATTGTACAATACATGATACAAATCTTGAGTCACATACTATATTCTATAAGAGTTTTACTTTTATGGTTTAACAAAAAGGATGTCTGGTCTCAAATCGACAAAATGTACAACAAACTGTAGAACAGAGAGAATAGAAAGAAAGTGGTACAAAAACTATACAAAAAGGGTACACCCACAACCTTTGAGGGTTGCGGGCACAAGGGTTGGACCTTGCAGTCACAAGAAAGGACAAGGGGAAGCTTGCCGCCGTGCACATCAGAGTTTGAGGCCAAGTACAGAATGTAGCGGGCATGACCTCCAAAGGTTGTTGCCACAAGAATCTTGAACTTTCTCGAGCCTTGTAATGTTTAACCTCTTCATGCCCTATAAAACGTAGGCTGGGACCCTTCATGTCTTATCTCTTTCAACATAATGGCTTCCTTTTATGGCTCCCTCTCTGCATGGATAGAGGAGTTTTCAGCTGTTGAGCACCTCAACTTTGCGTCCTTTGGTATCAACTTCTTATTTTCTTTGAGGGTTATAAAGATTAATGAACCACTGCTAAGAGCTGCTATAGAGCTATGGGATTCATAGTCCCATGTTTTCTTCTTTGGCCTTGAAGAATAATGCCCTACCATAGAAGAGTTTACTACCATTCTAGACCTTAAATTACTCCACGAAAGACCGTTGCAGTGCCGACTCCCTTCCTTTCTAACCGGCAACAAGTGATGCGCCTTTATGATCTATCCAAGAAAAAGGCTTCCCTTCTGACACCTGATGATTTCCTTGGCATTCCTCATATTATAGATAAATTTCATCCTCCCTACGATCTTGGCGATCTTGGCTTTCAATTACGGTGTCTTTATGCTCTGTGCTTTTTCCTACTTGGTCGTTACCTTTTCATTTTGTCAGATGGATGAGTCAGCTCTCTACTAGTTGACATTGCGGGTCAAATGTGATCGAGAAAGAACTTTGTCCCGATGGTGCTTGACGAGACTCTGATTTTTCTAAACGTTGTTTATCACAACGTGACCACTACCTTCACTGGCTGCCCTCTGCTTCTTCAGGTATCCCTTAAAACTTTTCCTTTTCTGCAATCCTCTCTTGATATGTCTTTTAGCGTTTTTACCTTTTCAAAGCCCATTACCAGTTGAAAACGTTCTACCCTTGGCCCATTATAAATACATAGATTTTCACAACCCACTCTAATCAAAGGAGTATATTTGCAAATTAATCACCTCCCACTTGCCTATTGTACGATTCGATGGTCGGCTCATCCCCTTCCTAGGCCCCTGTCGGGCACCTCCATTGTGCCCTCAAGTGGACCAATTTCCCCCTAACTTAACCATCACAAGTGCATTCATGCTGGTTCGTAGGCCATGAGTACCCAAAGTCCATTGCTTGTTTGTGTTTTGTTGTGTACTTTGATGTCCTTCGAGAGCGCTTTCCTATTTTTCTATCCATCCTCTTTTACCCCTTCATCTAGTTCAGGCTCGGGCTCCCAAGGCCCATCATCATGTGCCCTTCTACCCCTTCATCTAGTTCAAGCTGGGAGCCCATCATCATGTCCCCTTATACTCCTTCATCTAGCTCAAGTTTTGGCTCCCAGAGCCCATCATCATGTGCTCCGCAGCCGCTCGCTTCCCCTTCTACCCCTTCATCTAGTTCAGGTTCGGGCTGCCAGGGCCCATCATCATGTCCCCCGTCCATCTCATACTCCTCATCAGCTATTTTTGCAGAACTGATTATGCACTCGCGTTCACTCTTTTTCCCTTGAATTTACCACTCTTCTCTCCTTTTGCATTATGTCTCTCAACTTTTACTGCTCTTATCTCCTTTTACATATCTCTTTATTATTTTATCACGTATCTCTTTTTTTAATGGTTTCTCTTGATTTTTATCTATTTATCTCTTTTACAGATTTCGCTGATGGAGAAAGTGAATCTCATGCAAAAATTGACCACGGATAGGTATAGTGCTACTTCTCTCGTTCATCACCTTGTCTACCCGATATGCACCACTGAGGCAGCTTGGAGATAGTATCTTTCCTTGCTGACATGGACAGATATCACCTGGCAATATTCCTAGCGGCGGATCCCTACCATGACTTTGACTATCATGGACCATCCGTGTGTCCTGCTGATCAGCTTACGATAATCCACCTTCTATTATCCACACCGGATTATGAGGCAATTTGGTCGGAGTCAGATCATATTCCGTGGCATTTGAGGTCGTATGTACTCGTCTCACCTTTAGGCTCCATTTCTGTCGAAGTATCAGAAGGCTTGGCCATCTCGTTCACTGATGGAGATACAGGAGTTGCTGTACCTGAAGCTCCCAAAAGAGTATAAGGTGTGGCCAATCCAAGATAAAGAGAAGGGAGATAAAGAAGAAGGACAAGAGGCAAAGAGGACGAAGATCTTAGTGACCTACTTTGCTTTTCAAGATCTCATAGCTTTCTTTTTACTTTTGGAGTTTGGGATTTGCGCGCTCGCCCTCTATTTTCAAAACTTTGTACGTGTAACCGAAGTAATGAAAATTCCACGTTTTATCTGAAAAAGGTTTCAAATTATTTTAAAAAAATTTATTCTCGCAATTAAGTGACCTTATTATCATAACTTAAAGATAAATCTGCATTGTTCATTACTTGGATTCAAAGATAGATAAAGCAAAGAAGGCAGCCAGACTTCTTGAAAGAAACTACCTACGTATCACAAAAAGTGAAATCAGGCCATAACGTAGTTCGGGCTCAATTTACTCTCAGGTATTAACACTCTCCCTTTATGGTGCCCGAACTTTTGCCAAGGTCACCCTTTTGGGTTTTCGATCTTACGGGTTGTTCTAACTTTTGCATGGGCTTCCTTTTTGGTTTTCAGCCCAGTGAGTTTTTATTTTTATTTTATTTTTCTCTTAAGAGTAATACTTTTCGAGCTGGTCTAAGTTGATCGAAGTGGGAAACGTATTGCCATCCAAGTCCATGATGATTTCAGCACCATCAGTTATAATAGTCTTGATCAGATATGGCCCGGTCCAGTTTGGTTTGAACTTTTCCCTTGGATAAAAACTGGAGCCCTGATTTTCTTAAGAACCAAGTCACCTTCTCTTAGATCCCGGGTCTTAACCTTCTTGTTGAACTCTCTGGCTATCCTCCTCTGGTACCCTTGTATATGAAATAGAGCCTGCAGCCTTCTTTCGTCAAACAAGAGTAGCTCCTCCATCCGATTTCTCTGCCATTCTGCTTTCGGGATGTTGGCCTTAGCCACTACTCTCAGTGAAGGGATTTCCACTTCAATGGGAAGCACAGCTTCCATCCCATACACTAAAGAGAAAGGCATGGTTCCCGTTAAAACTCTGATCGACGTCCTATATTCCCACAGTGCGAACGGTAGATGCTCTGGTCAGTCCTTGTGTAAGCTAATCATCTTTTGTTGAATTTTCTTGATGTTCTTGTTTATTGCTCCATTGGTCTGTGGCCAGTATGGTGAGGACTTGTGGGCCAGTATCCGATATTCTTTGAAAAGGTCCAATACCTCATCTTGAAAGTGCGAATCGTTATTTGAAATAACCTCGTGGGGAACCCCATATCGACAAATGATATTCTATTTGATAAACTTTGTGACATGGGAGGCTTTCAGCACCAAGTAGGAACCATCCTCAACCCACTTAGTAAAGTAATCAATGGCCACCAAGATGAATTCATGCCCATTTGAAGCCTTTCGTGTTATCTTGCAAATCACATCAATTCCCCACACTGAGAATGGCCACGGCGATGTCAAGCTATATAACTGGGATGGATGAACATGCATGAGGTTCGCATGGATCTGACACTTATGGCATCTTCGCACGAACTATATGTAATCTATTTTCATTATCATCCAAAAATACCCTTGTCGCAGAATCTTCTTGACTAACATATTTTTACTCATGTGAGGCCTGCAGACTCTAGCATGTATCCCTGTCATCAGTTCTCGACCTTCTCCACTTCTAACACAAAGTTTGTTTACTCCGGAGTGCCCTCACTTGTACAATTTTTCCCTACAATTGAAAAACTGTGCAGATAATCTTCTTATTGCTCTTTTGTCCTTTTTGCTAGCGTACATAGGGTATTCTCCCTTCTTCACGAAATTCTGAATGTCGAAGTATCAAGGTAGTTCGTCTGTGCTTTCTTCGATTGCCGCTGCTATTTCATATGCGGGTTTTTTTTCTGCTCAATTATCAGTGGTTTCACTATGAGACGCGATTCCTTTTAATTTTGTAATATATATTCATAACGTGTGGTTATCAATTTAATCATTATAGAAAATCATGTTTCTATATGTTTTATGCATGTGTTGGCTAAGAGTTCATGTTGGTTTCAATCGTGGTCCTGTTGGGTGTGTGATAGAAAGTTGGGAAAACTTTTTGGGCAGGATCGATCGATCTTTCAGGTGGGAAGTCTATAAAGTCAGCTAGTAGCATGGGACTTTTGTTGGAGGCAAACTGCCAAGATCATTAATTTGTAAATGATTTTCTAAAAAATAAAATTGGACGAGCAATCACCGAAACAGGCTCCAGATAAAATTTTTTTGATATCGAACGATCAAAATAAAATCCCGTACCACCACAGTTAATTCAGATAAATACCTTTTGGTCGATTCTCTAACTACAAATTTTGATTTCCCGAGTTCAAGCTCTGGTCAAACCTTCTACCGTATTCCCTATGCGATTCCCAAATGTAATGTGGGTTACGATCCTTCGAGAACTAAAACCGGCAGAACCTGGACAACCTTAGTCTTGAAAGACAACTTATGAATTTCTTTCCGCCTACCCGCATATTTACAGGGCTACAGCACGGACCTGTGGAGTAATTATGGCATAGATGTCTAGTGTAAGTAACCCAGATACCTATCCAGCAGTTTTCATAAATATGCAAACCTCTCAGCAGTTTCTGTAATTAAGAAAACCTTGCAGTAGTTTCTGCAATTTTCATAAAATACTAAATTACAGTTCATACCACTAAAAAATGGTAACTGCACTCCTAGCCATAATTTCAAGACTAATTTGCTTTGAGCATCTATTATTAAATACTTAACTCATCTCCCCACGTTAAGATTCTCGATACCCGATAATTAAATTTAATTACTAACAATTTAATTTAATCAATATCTTTAAAATTCTTTAAGCCATTATGCTTAACTTATTTCACTGCCGAATAATTAAATCCACCAATAGGATTTGGCCCAGTCAAAACTTATAAGCTTCCTTAAGGGATTTTCGTCAATCTAGAACAATCGGGATGTGGATTCTGTCAATAATTAATATTCACCATATAATTAATACAGCTATCCAACTCACCGGGACTATAAACCCATAAAAGATCGCACCCTCTAATGAATTAAAATAACGAATATTAAATATACGCAAAAATAATAGTTATTTCAGGATTAAGAGCATAAGAACTTATAATAATCTTGGGGTGTAAATTAATTTATATAGTTAGTATAAAATTAATTACCCTAATGTGCCTATTCAATACACACAATGTGTGCTAGCACAACGAGTCGGAACATTAGATGACACTATTATCTATTCTCCGTAACCAAGACAAGTCTACTAAAACTCTGTGCTACAGTTATACCGATGGTTTGTCTATTTCTATCTAAATTGTGAACAAAAACTTATATTCTGCAAAAATCTATAATCTGGTCCTCTGTGTGCAAGCCGTACTCTACACACCAGATTAAATACTGTACAGAATAAAGGACATCCGTGCATAATATTAAAAAAATAATATTGCATACATTGTTCATTAAGATTTTCATAAAATAAAAAAATAATTTTATTAAAATTAAATTAAATACTAAAGCCAAAATAAAAATCTTGATTTTTAGTATACAACCCTGACAATCTCCCACTTATTCTCAAAACTATGCTGTTATGCATCTGACTCCCATGCCCTCTACATGATTATCGAAAGTCTTAGCTGGTAGGCTCTTTGTAAAAGGATCTATAAGGTTTTTTCCTAATGTAATCTTGGTCACAACAATATCACCCCTCTGTATAATTTCTTATCACAGGTGATACTTACTCAATGTGCTTTTCATTCTTGTTAACTCTTGGCTCCTTTGAGTTTGCAACTGCTCTGCTATTATCATAATAAAGTGTAATAGCCGACTGAACTGAAGGCACCACACCTAGATCCAGCAAGACGTTCCTGAGCCAAATAGCCTATTTAGTTGCTTCAAAAGTTGCCACGTACTCAGCCTTCATGTGGAGTCAGCAATACAGGACTACTTTATACCCCTCCAACTTATAGCTCCACCTTCCAAGGTAAACAAATATCCTGATGTAAACTTACAGGAATCTTTGTCTGACTGGAAATTCGAGTATGTCTACCCTAAAGGTACTAGACTGTCTGTCTAGTAAACCAACGTATAATCCTCAGTCCTTTTCAGGTACTTAATTATATTTTTTTCCGCAGCCCAATGCTCCTGCCTTGGGTTAAGATGATATCTTCTAACCATACCAATAGAAAAGTAGATGTTGGGTCTAGTACAAAGCATAGCATACATTAGGCTTCCTACTACCGAAGCATAAGAAACCGCCTTCATCTTTTCTATCTCATCAAGTGTCTTAGGACATTGAACTTTGGATAGAGTAATTCTATACCTGAAATGGATAAACCCTTTCTTAGAATCCTGCATGCTAAAACGAGCAAGGATATTATCGATATACTTTGCTTGTGATAAGCCCAACATCCTTTGTTTTCGATCTCGCAAAAGCTTGATCCCAAGGATATTATTGGCTGATCCCAAGTTCTTAATATCGAACTGCTTAGATAACCATACTTTTACCGAAGATAATACCCCCACATCATTTTCGATGAGCAAGATATTATCTACATAAAGTACTAAAAAAACTACCATGCTTTCATTACGCTTCTTGTACACATAAGACTCATCTGGACTTTGATCAAAACTATAAGACTTTATGGCTTAGTCAAATCGAGTATTCTAATACCTTGATGTCTTCTTAAGTTCATAAATAGATCTTTTAAGCTTGCACAACATATGCTCCTAGCCCTTTGCTATGAAACCATCTGGTTGTACCATAGAGATACACTCATCAAGACTTCTGTTAAGAAAAGCTGCCTTGACATCCATTTATTAAATTTCGTAATCGAAATGAGCTGGACAAGAGAATCCGGATAGATTTAAGGATCGCTATTGGTAAAAAGGTTTTCCCATAATCGATACCTTCTTTCTGAGTGAATCCTTTTGCAGCAAGCCTAACTTTGAAGGGTTCAACCTTCCCGTCTGCTCCTCTCTTCCTCTCATACATTCACTTACATTCGATTGGTTTTATCCCTTCAAGTGGTTCTTCAAGTTCCTAGACCTGATTAGAATGCAAAGATTCCATCTATGATTTCATAGCCTTTTACTAAAAATCTACATCTTTGTCCTGGAGTGTTTCATTGTAGTTACAAGGTTCGTTATCCAGTTCTGTCGGGATCCTATTAAAAGACTTTTCCAAGAACATATACTAATTGGGCTGATGAACAACCCTTCTACTACAACGAGACACTACCTGCATCTGTGTACTAGCAGTAACACGCTGTGCAGAACCTGTGCACCATTACCCACATGCTCATCAGGCATGTTAATGGTAGCATCCTGATCATGATATGCACCCGTCCCGATAATTCTCCCACTACGATGAGGCAATGGTATATCAGTGGCTTGTGGTTCCTCTTCTTTTCTATTGGTATTTCCTCTTATTTTTTCTAGAATAATTTTACTTTTGGGCCTGTGGTCCGTAATATAATCCTATTTCAAGAATTGGGTATTAGTGTTAACAATGACCTTCTAATTCTCAGAATTATAGAGTAAACCACCCTTCGTTCTGTTGGGATACCCAACAAAGAAATAGACTTCTGTCCTTGGTTCTAACTTACTCGTATTCCCTTTCAGCACATGTGCTGGACACTCCCAAATCTGAATATGTCTCAGGTTAGGCTTATGCCCAGTCTACAATTCTGTGAGAGTAGAAGGTACTAACTTAGAAGGTACCAAGTTTAGAATATAAGTTGTTGTCTCCAATACAAGTCCTCAAAATGAATCGGGTAATCTTGAATAACTCATCATGGACCTTACCATCTCCATAAGAGTTCTATTCCTTCTTTTTGCCACACCATTCCGCTGCGGAGTACCCAGTGCAGTCAACTAGGATATAATCCATTCTGAAGATAGGTAATAATCCCTGAACTCTCTAAAAAGGTACTCTCCACCACAGTCGGATCGTAGTGATTTAATACTTTTACACAGATGCTTCTCCGCCTCCGCCTTGAATTCTTTGAATTTCTTAAAGTATTCAAACTTACGGTGCATCAGGTAAATGTATCCATAGCTTGAGTAGTCATTAATGAAACTGACAAAGTACTCAAAGTCACCTCTAGCCTAGATAGTCATAGGACTACACACATCAGAATGAACCTGTTCCAACAGTTCTTTAGCTCTATAGCCTTTGGCCGAGAAGGGCCTCTTAGTCATCTTACCTCCAAGCAAGACTCACAAACTAGAAGTGCTTCCACTTCCAATGAACTCAAAGGTCCATCTTCCACCAGTCTATTTACCCTTTTTTGATTAATATGACCAAAGCGTAAGTACTAAAGAAACGTTTGGTTCATTAAAGAATGAAACATTCTTTTATATGGTAAATTAAATGTGTTATTTAATTTAGTTAGTTGTAGTGTAGGAGAGATAGGAGATATAATATACAGATCATCCACCAACGTACGAGAACAAATAAAACGTTTATTTTTCTAAATAATCACAGAGTCATTAAAATGAATAGAATATTTGTCCTTTATTAAATTAGAAATTGAAATAAAATTTCTTCTAATTGAAGGTACATAAAGACAATCTTCAATATTAAAACTTTATCTCTACTAAAACTGAGAGTGACATCGCCCACTACAACTGCTGTCACCTATGTATTATTGCCCATATGTTTGTAAATCTTTTCATCATTAAGTTGTTGGGTTTCCTGGAACCCCTGCAATGACTTGCAGACATAATTAATGACTCCCATATCTACACACCAGGTACTGGTAGATAACACCGCTAAACATATTTCTACAACTAGTGAGCAGAACTTACCCTGATTGTTCAGTTTGTTAAAATAAACTAGACATTGCTTTTTTCCAGTGTCGTGTCTGATTGCAGTAAAAACATCTTTTAGCTTTTTCACACCAATGCGTGGCCGACTAACTACCCTAGAAACCGTGTCACCTTGTTTCTGAACCTTTTTATTCTTCATACCTTTCGTCCTAGAGGAAAAACCCTTTTCAAAAACAAACATTTTCTGGCATTGAAGGAATACCCTTGATAGTTAAAGTTTTTGAAGGCAAAACTGCCAAGATTATTTTTTTTTGTGAACAATTTTTTCAATAAAAAATAACAAAATGGGCAATCGCTGAAACGAGCTTTAAATAAAATTTTTTGATGTCGAACGATCAAAATAAAACCTGTGCAACCATTAACCACATGTAATTTACATGAATACCTTTTCGGTCAATTCTCCAACTATAAACTTTTAATTCCGAGTTGAAGCTCCCACCAGACCTTCTACTATGTTCCCTCGAACAATTTCCGAACATAGTGTGGGCTACGATCCTTCGAGAACTTGTATCGGCAAAACTTGGTCAGCTTTAGTCTTGAAGACAAGTTATAAATATGGTTCAATCTACCCGCATATTTATAGGGCCACAGCAGGGACCTGTGGAGTAATTATGACGAAAACTTCTAGTGTAACCCAAATACGTATCCAACGGTTTCCGCGATTAAATAAACCTTTCAACGATATCTATAATTATGAAAATCTAGTAGCAATTTTAATAATTTTCATAAAACACTAAATTACAGTTCACACCACTAAAGAATTGTAATTGTACTCTAAGCCATAATCTCAAGGCCATCTTGTATTGAGCTCTTGTTATTAAATGCTTAACTAATCTCCCCATGTTAAGATTTGCAATACCCGCTAATTAAATTAAATTACTGACAATTTAATTTAATCGACATCTTAAAATTCCTTAAATCCTTCCACTTAATTCATTTGACCGCCGAATAATCAAATGCACCTGTAAAATTTGGCCCAGTCAAAACTTATAAGCTTCCTTAAGGGGGTATCGTCAATTCCGATCATTTGAGACATGGATTACGTCAATAATTAATATTTACTATATAAATAATACTTCTATCTAACTCACCGGGAATATAGACTCATATAAGATCGCACCCTCTAATAAATCAAAACAAGAAATATTAAATATACGTAAATCAATAATTATTTCAGAATTAAGAGTATAAGCACTATTCGTAATAACCTTGGAGTGTGAATTAATTTATATAGTCAATATAAAATTAATTACTCCAATATGTCCCATTCAATACACACAAAGTGTACTTGCACAGATAGTCAGAACAATAGACGATGCTAATATCTATTCCCCATAACGAAGACAAGCCTTCTAAAACTCTGTGCTACAGTCGTACCGATGGTATTCCATTTCCGTCTAAACTGTGAACAAAAAACTTATATTCTTCAAAAACCTAAAATCTGATCTTTTGTATACAAGCCGTACTCTACACACCAGATTAAATACTGTACAGAATAAAGGACATCCATGCATAACAGGAAAGAAATGATATTACATACATTGCTCATTAAGATTCTCATCAAATGAAAAATTAATTTTATTAAAATTAAATAAAATACTAAAAATATAGTTTTTTGTATACAACCCTAACAATCTCCTACTTATACTCAAAAACATGCTGCCATACATCTGACTCCCATGCCCTCTACATGACTATCAAAAATCTTAGCTGGTAAACTCTTTGTGAAAGGATCTGCAAGGTTGTCTCATGTGCAATCTTGATCACAGCAACATCACTTCTCTGTATAATTTCTCATATTAAGTAATACTTATGCTCAATGTGCTTTCCATTCTTATGGACTCTTGGATCTTTTGAGTTTGTAATCGCTCTGTTATTGTCATAATAAAGTGTAATAACCGACTGAACTAAAAGGACCACGTCCAGTTCCAACAGGAAGTTCTTGAGCCAAACGGCCTCCTTGGTTGATTCAAAAGCTGCCACGTACTCGGCCTCTATGGTGGAATCAGCAATGCAGGACTACTTGATACTCCTCCAACTTATAGCTCCACCTCCTGAGGTAAACACATATCCTGAGGTAGACTTGCATGAATCTTTATCTAACTAAAAATCTAAGTTTGTGTACTCCAAAGGTACTAGACTGACTGCCTGGTAAACCAACATATAATCCTTATTCCTTTTCAGGTACTTGATTATATTCTTTACCACAGTCCAGTGCTCCTATCTTGAGTTAGACTAATATCTGCTAACCATGCGAACGACAAAGCAGATGTCAAGTCTACTACAAAGCATAACATAATTCAGCTTTCTTCTATTGAAGCATAAGGAACCGCTTTCATCTTCTTTATCTCATCAAGTGTCTTAGGACACTGATCTTTGGATAGAGTGATTCCATGCCTGAAAGGGAGAAACCCTTTCTTAGAATCATGCATGCTAAAATGAGCAAAGATATCATCGATATACTCTGCTTGTGATAAGCCCAACATCCTTTGTTTCGATCTCGCATAAGCTTGATCCCAAGGATGTGATGGCTTCTCTAAAGTCTTTCATATCGAATTACCTAGATAACCATACTTTAACCATAGATAATGCCCCCACATCATTTCCAATGAGCAAAATATCATCTACATAAAGTACTAGAAAGATCATCATGCTTTCGTCATGCTTCTAGTACACACAGGATGCATTTGGACTTTAACTAAAATCATAAGACTTTATGGCTTGATCAAACTGAGTATTCCAAAATTTGATGCTTGCTTAAGTCTATAAATAGATCTCTTAAGCTTGCACAACATGTGCTCCTTACCCTTCGCTATGAAACCATCTAGTTGTACCATATAGATATACTCATCAAGACTTTCGTTAAAGAAAGCTGTATTGACATCCATTTGCCATATTTCGTAATCGAAATGAACAACAATGAATAAGAGAATCTGGATAGACTTAAGTATAGCTACCGGCGAAAAGCATTCCTCATAATTGATCCCTTCTTTCTGAGTGAACCATTTTGCAACAAGCCTAGCTTTGAAGGTTTCAACTTTCCCGTCTGCTCCTTTCTTCCTCTTGTAGATCCACTTGCATCCAATAGATTTTACACCTTCGGGTGGTTCGACAAGTTCCCAGACCTGATTGGAATACATAGATTTCATCTCAAAATTCATAGTCTTTTGCTAAAGATCTGCATCTTTATCCTAAGTTCTTCATTATAGTTACAGGGTTTATTATCCAGTTTTACTAAAAACTTGTCGAAAGACTCTCCTAAGAACACATACCAATCAAGTTGATGAACAACCCTCCCAGTACGATGAGGCACTACCTGTGTCTGTGTACTAGCAGTAACACGCTGTGCAGAATCTGAATACTGTGCATCTGCACCTTGTTCACTTTTTGCACCTGTCCTGATAATCTTCCCACTACGACGAGGCAATCGGATATCAGTAACTTGTGGTTCTTCTTCCATTCTACTAGTATTTCCTCTCATTTCTTCCCGTACAATATTACTTTTGGGCCTGTGGTCCATAATATAATTCTCTTCCATGAATCGGGCATTGGTGCTAACAATGACCTTCTGATCCTTAGAATTATAAAATATACCACCCTTTGTTCCCTTGGGATACCTCACAAAGAAACAGATTTCTATTCTCGATTCTAACTTACCCGCGTTTCCTTTCAGCACATGTGCTGGACACCGCTAAATCTGAATGTGTTTCAGACTAGGCTTATGCTCGATTCACAATTCTATGGGTGTAGATGGTACTAACTTAGAAGGTATCAAGTTCAGAATATAAGCTGATGTCTCTAATGCGAGTCCCCAAAACGAATTGGATAATCCTGAATAACTCATCATGGACCTTACCATCTCCATAAGAGTCCTATTCATTCTTTCTGCTACACCATTCTACTATGGAGTGCCTAGTGCAGCCAACTGGGATATAATCCCTTCTGATGATAGATAGTTCCTAAACTCTTCGAAGAGGTATTCCCCACCATGTTCGGATCGTAGAGATTTGATTCTTTTA
Source organism: Heliamphora pulchella (assembly GCA_032270985.1). NCBI lineage: Eukaryota > Viridiplantae > Streptophyta > Magnoliopsida > Ericales > Sarraceniaceae > Heliamphora > Heliamphora pulchella. Next base: position 14,786 of record JAULJZ010168423.1, read on the forward strand.
CCCAGACGCTTCTCTATCTTCGCCTTGAATTCTTTGAATTTCTTAAAGCATTCATACTTATGGTGCATCAGGTAAATGTATCCATACCTTGAATAGTTATCAATAAAACTGGCAAAGTACTTAAAACCACCTCTAGCCCGAATTGTCATTGGACCACACACATCAAAGTGAATCAATTCCAACGGTTCTTTAACTTTATAGCCTTTGGCCGAAAAGTGCCTCTTGGTCATCTTACCCTCTAAGCAAGATTCACAGACTGAAAGTGCCTCTATTTCCAATGAACTCAATGGTCCATCTTCTACCAATCTGTTTATCTTTTATAGATTAATATGACTCAAGCGTAAGTGCCAAAGAAACGTTTGGTTCATTAAAGAAGAAAATTTTCTCTTATATGGTAAAATAGATGTGTTATTCAATTCAGTTAGTTGTAGTATAGGAGATATAGAAAATACGACATACAGATCTTCCACTAATGTACCAGAATAAACAAAATATTTATTTCTTTCACAACCACAGAGTTATCAAAATGAATAGAATATTTATCCTTTATTAAACTCAAAACTAAAATTAAATTTTTTTTAATCGAAGGTACATAAAGACAATATTTTAAAAGTAGTATCCTATCTCTACTAAAACTGAGAGTGACATCTCCTACTACAACTGCTGCAACCCTTGTATTATTACCCATATGCAGATATATTTCTCCATCACTGAGCTGCCTAGGTTTTGTACGCCATAAGGCAATATATTATATGCATGTTGGATCTGTATGTTATTTATTTATGAGAGATCCCTTTGTTGGATATTCCATTGGTTTCAACAGGCGGATTTAAATGTATGAAAGCCTGTATTTTTATATAAAACTGGTGTTTTGTGGATTTTCACGTGACCCCGAGTTTTGAGGCGTGACAAATATGGTTCAGCCTACCCCCATATATATAGGACTATAGTAGGGACCTGTGGAGTAATTATAACGAAAACTTCTAGTGTAACCCAGATATATATCTAGTGTTTTTCACGATTAAGCAAACCTCTCAGCGGTTTCTGTAATTATGAAAATCTTTCAACGATTTTTGCAATTTTCATAAAATACTAAATTATATTTCACACCACTAAAGAACTGTAATTGCACTATAAGCCATAATCTCAAGACCATCTTGCATGGAGCTCCTGTTATTAAATGCATAGCTCATCTCCCTACGTTAAAATTCAAGATACCCGTTAATTAAATTTAATTACTGATAAATTAATTTAATTAGCATCTTAGAATTTCTTAAATCTTTTCGCTTAACTTATTTGACCGCTGGATAATCAAATTCACCTGCACGGTTTGACCTGGTCAAAATTTATAAGCTTTCTTAAGGGGGTATCGTCAATCCCAATCATCCGAGACGTGGATTCCGTCAATAATTAATATTTATCATATAAATAGTACCGCTATCTAACTCACCGGGAATATAGATCCCTATAAGATCACACCCTCTAATGAATCAAAACAAAAAAATATTAAATATACGCAAATCAATAATTATTTTAGAATTAATTAGTTATCCCAATGTATAATTAATTTATATAGTCAGTATAAAATTAGTTATCCCAATGTGTCTTATTCAATACACACAAAATATATTAGTACAGAGAGTCGAAATAATAAATTGCGCTATTATCTGTTCTCCGTAACTAAGACAGGCCTACTAAAACTCTATATTACAGTCATACCAATGGTATATCCATTTTTATCTAAAATATGAACAAAAAACCTTTATTCTGCAATAATCTAAACTCTAATCTTCTGTGTACAAGCCGTACTCTACACACCAGATTAAATATTGTACAAAATAAAAGACATCTATGCATAACATTAAAGAAATGATATTGTATATAATGCTCATTAAGATTCTCATAAAATAGAAAATTAATTTTATTAAAATTAAATTGAATACTAAAAATATGGTTTTTATTATACAACCCTAACAAAAGCTATATCCATGTTACAGTTTTAGTCAACAAAATTCGATCATGTTAGTTTGTTCTTTTTAAATATATTAACCAATAAATTGAACGCCATTTTAATACGAAAAATCACATAATTAAAATAACTATTAATTATGATGAGCAAAACTTTGAATTTATTTTAAAATTAGTTTCATCTACCATTTAAAAAAAACTCGCTTGTAGCCTGGTACCCTGTGAATAGGATACCTCAATGGGAGGACGTCTACTATTTATCGTTTGTCCAAACAGGCCAATTTCTATTAATTTTACTATCTAGACAACAAATCATGCCAAGTGAAATTAATAGCTGACATAGTTTTGGTTCAGTAAATAATAACAGTGACTCACATAGAGAGGATACTATTATTTACAGCTAAGTGTTAACCACCACTTAATCCCAAATCAATCACTTTGCAATGAACTCTTCAAATGGAGAAGTGATCCACACTAACAATTATCCAGAATTATCCCAGAAGGAAGGTCGTACCAGCATACCGCAATTAATTCTGTCTGATGGGGAGGAAGGCTTTACTGTCAACACATAGAATTAATTACATCACCTACGAACTAGTGATGGAAACTGCGGGATTTGTCTGTGAATAAATTCTCTCTCTCACTTAGATTTTTAAAATATTTTTGAGAATTATAAAAATTCATTTAATTAAAATAAATTTATTAGTTTCAAAAACCACATGATCCAAAATATTCTAAAACATCTTTCCGTGTATACAATCCAAAAGATTTCGATTTGCCAAATCTTCTTTTGTTTTAATGCGTAAGAAATAAAATTACCAATGAATGTACAATTTTTTCTTTGCATTACAGCTAAGGTATTAATTAAAGGTAATCAAATATTTTATTTTTACGTTACACATTTTTTAAAAAAATAATTTATTAAAATTAAATATTTTTCTATTTAATTAATCTAAAATATGGAATTAAATTTCACGTTTTTTCAAGATATTCAATTTTTTTTAAAAAAATCATCTTAAATGTGTTATTTTATAAAAATAAAATATTTAAAATTTTTCTATTTAATTAAAAAACTTTTAATTGAAAAAAACTTAATTTTATTTTCCTTTACATAATAATAATTAAGACGGAATTTTTCAAATTAATTAAAATAAATAGAAAAAATAAAACAGATATACATCATTCACGCAGTTTAAAAGAATATAAATATAGGATATGTATATATATTCCGATTTTATGATTAAACAGAAATTCTATTGAGTTTCAGTCTCCCTTTTAAAGATTAACTCGCATTCTTTTAATACTTATCTGATTCAGCTTCTGGCATCCAAGTTGTATCAAGATTCCTCGATATGTAGTGTTATACAAATACAACACTTCCGAGCCTTAAAAACATTAGATAACACCGACTAAAATAGCCTTGAACATAAGCACCACTGCCGGCCCACCTTAGCCGCGAGCGCCGCCACTTCAGGTGGCTTTTTTCGTCTTGTTGGAGCTCCGCTCTTGACCTTTTTTCTTTTGAAAAATAGCTTATGTAAGATACTATTTTCTGTAAAAAAATTCCAGTTCGAAAATAGCTCAAACAACAACTTTCGATGGCCGCCAAAATAGCCCCGCAGCACAGCCTACGCCGCGTGCCTATTATCGCTACTTGTTCAGGCTTTTCCCGTGGTCATTTTAGTTCCAGTTTCCTCTTGTTTTTACCACTGATATCTAGCAATATGTTGCCTTAAAGAACGCCTCAAAAATAGTCCTCAAAGAGCTTGAAAACAGGCCCGAATAGCCCGGTTCTATTGCCGAAAATCATCGCCTATTGTTGGTTTTCCTCGACTGTTTTGGGACCTATTTTGCTACTATTTTTAATGCATAAAATCTGCAGAAATTTATGAAAAAAATAGTAGCAATACCATGTAAAAATCACGGCGATCTGTGGTCCGAAAAACCCGAAACCACCGCCGGTGCCACCGGTTATGTCGCCGCATGTTCTTCATGTTCTTGGGTATTTAAACATATTCTTAAATATTCTAAATAATATTTAAAAATAAATAAAAGTTTTTACATCAAAAACTTTGTTCCGTAGGCCCACATTCGAACTAAAAAAGTTTAAACTATCACAATCAACCCTCGTGATTAAAAAATAAATTATAATCATCATTCAACCATTCAATCAGACATAAATAAAATAATGATCATAAAATTGGGATTAGAACGCCTGCAAAACAAAGTTAGTACAATTTTAAAACTACTCGGTCCCTCGATTAATCGTAAACAAAATCATAATGGCTCTAATACCAATTATTAGAGGCAAACTATTAAGATCATTTATTTGTAAATGATTTTTCGAAAAATAAAACTGGACGGACAATCGCCGAAACAGCCTCTACATAAAAACTTTTTAATATGGAACGATCAAAATAAAATTTCGTACTACCATAGTTAATTCAAATTAATACCTTTTGGTCGATTCTCCAACAACAAATTTTGATTTCCTGAGTTGAAACTCCGGTCAGACCTTCTATTGTATTTTCGATGCGATTTTCGAACGTAGTGTGGGTTATGATCCTTCGAGAACTGAAACTCACAGAACCTGGACAACCTTAATCTTGAAAGACAACTTATGAATTTAGTTCAGCCTACCCGCATATTTATAGGGCAACAATAAGAACTTGTGGAGTAATTATGACATAAATTTCTAGTATAACCCAAATACCTATTCAGCGATTTTTGCAAATATGCAAACCTCTCAATAGTTTCTGTAATTATGAAAACCTTGCAGCAATTTCTATAATTTTTCTAAAACACTAAATTACAGTTCATACCACTAAAAAACTATAATTGCACTCTTAGCCATAATCTCAAGACTAATTTGCTTTAAGCTCCTATTACTAGATGCTTAACTCATCTCCCTACGTTAAGATTCTCGATACCCGCAAATTAAATTTAATATAATCAGCATCTTTAAAATTCCTTAAACCTTTTCGCTTAACTTATTTAACTGCCAGATAATTAAATTCACCTACAAGGTTTGACTCAGTCAAAACTTATAAACTTCTTTAAGGGTGTATCATTAATCCCGAACAATCGGAATGTGAATTCTGTTAATAATTAATATTTACTATATAATTAATACCGCTATCTAACTCACCGGGACTATAGACTCATAAAAGATCGCATTCTCTAATGAATCAAAATAACGAATATTAAATATACGTAAATAATAATTATTTCATAATTAAGAGTATAAGCACTCATTGTTATTGTTGGTATACTAAAAATCATATTTTTTGTATTTAGTTTTATTTTTAATAAAATTAATTTTTCATTTAATGAGAATTTTTATGAGAAATATATGTATATCATTTCTTTAATGTTATACATGGATGTCTAATATTCTGTATAATATTTAATCTGCAATGTAGAGTACGGCTTGCATACTGTCACGCCCCAAACTCTGGGTCACGTGAAATACTTACAAACCGCCAAGATAGCACCCAACCCGAGAATACACTCTCAATATAAAACATACGTGTATTGTATATAATCGCCAAACAGCTTACATCACGTGACCCCAACGCCGAAAAACATGTTACAGCATACATGTTAAAAACTAGCAAAAAGGAAGACTACAGCTCTTCCACCCCTCCAGAAACCCCGGATTAACCTGCGTGACCGGTACCTAAAAAATATTTTAAATCCCACATCGTGAGCCAAAACTCAGCAGAAACTAGACAAGCATACAGAATAAGCTAAACATGCTAGGAAAACAAGGTGTAGTTTTTTTTACTCTCTTTCAAGCCTTAAAACAGTTTGAAAACACGGATCGCACGAGCCCCAAGGATAACAGATATATATATACAACACATGAACATATATCTAAACCGACTTTCACAAGCCCCGACAAGATAACTCATGCAATCCATACACTACACCCAACACACTATGAGCAACACACCCAACACATATCTCTTTAGAACCTCGTCTCCGTCCTTCAGAGTCACACGCACTGTCTTTAGGATCATGTTTTCATCCTTGAAACTATGTATATCATCCTAACAGATATCATGCCATAGTTAAGAAAAAGCAGTAAAAACACAGACAAAGGTAACAACTATAGACTTCTGCCTATTCCCCTAATCACCACTTAAGGCCTGCTCGGTAATGGCAAGTTCTATACGGAGTTAAAATAATGTCAACAACACCATTCACGGAGGCAACCGACTTAGTTTACGGGTTTACAACCCGAGGGCCCTAAGCACCCATCAACCACTGCATCGTCAGGACCATGTTCCCGTCCTTCAGATACCTACATGCACACACAACACAAGGATCTTCTCGGGCTTTCACCGAACAACCACTGCCCCATCTAACATTTTTGGGCTTTCACCGAAGGGTCTCAATCCCATCTAACATATTCTCGGGCTTTCACTGAAGGATCTCAATCCCATCTAATGCATGCCACCCATGCAACGCACACAACCCGTGCAACACACACAACGCACGCAACCCGTGTAACATGTACCACATGCATCCGCTCCTCAGAGCCCACATATACATGCCTATAAAACTATGAGTTTTAAAGCATAAACCACGAAATTTCATTACATAATCCGTACATAAATAAATGGTTATAAATGCACATAACTAGTTTTAAATGCACATAGCCATATATAACTTCACATCATGATGCCACCCGTCACATAACCAACATCCACTCACATGGACTACAAACAACCCATAAAACCACACCTAATTCAAAGGCTAACACTCAACTCATAAAACCCGGTTCTCACAAACTAACACCCTTTCCCAAAAAGGACCATGGGCCCAAACACGCCCAACACGACCATCACAACCCACGACCATCACAACCCACGATGACTACAGCGCACAACACAAACCCAACGGTGAATAAACACCACGCACCTAATCGTGCACCAACACCCACGTCAAACCATGCACGTTATCCGAGGACGGCACTTAAACAAACACTCGAGGCTATTACACGACCCCTGCAACCACAACACAATCAACCAAACCCCAAAACCCAACCACCGAACCACAAACACACAATCCAAAACTTTAGTCGACTGGACCCAACCCCCAGTCGACTGAAAAACATACTGGAAAAGCCCAAAAATGCAAAACACACAGTTCAGTCGATTGACCCCATGAGTTCAGTCGACTGAACCCATGAAACTATGATCCAGTCGACTGACCCTATGGGCCAATCAACTGAACTCAAGCAAAAACTGGTTCCGAGCAACGGGTTTCAACCTGCAAACCCCGATTCGAAGCCTCCAAACACCCATCTAACACCCTCGGACTTACACACGCTCAAGCCTAACACTAAGACCTCAAAAGAAACACCCGACACCCGATTCCATCCACCAAAATCGCTAAAAAATAGTTTTTAGCCCAAAAATCTAACTTGAAAAAAAATTAGATTTACAACAATCTAATCGTTAAAAACACACACGATTACACATAGAATCCCTATAAGACATGAGAGTCTAGGATTCTACCTCGGTGAATTAAAAACTCGACGCCTCGAACCACATGCAAAATCGAGCTTCGCTAGAATGAAAATCTGTCCGGATGAATGCGTAGCCCACCGTGCCAATGACAAGGATCCGCTGCTGGATCGTTGAAAATAGAGCCATGTTCCCTCGAGAAGTTAAGAAAAGGGAGAGAGAAAATAGAAGAAACTTAGTGGAGAAGTTTTAAAAAATATCTTTTGAAAATATCTAACTCCAGATATTTATAGTCCTCCAAAATATCTTTTTTTGAAATTTTTCACAATTCGCACTGCAACACCCCATGGCCCGAGGAACCTACCCAGCATGCATATCTAAACCCGATCATGCATCAAAAGCATATAAAAACATGCTATCACATAAACACGAAACGCGCGTCAAAAAACGCCGAAAAAGAAAACGGGTCAGGGTTTCACAACTCTACCCCCTTAAAGGAATTTCGTCTATAAAATTCAACTCAAGGTCAAAACAACAAACCGTAGATCACAATCGACATAGGCATACGAGATGGTCAGCCAAACCATTCCTAGGATATAGTCAAACAAGGTCAGGCATCCTAAACAATGGCTAACTATCTCAACGACACTAGATCTATAATGCACCCCAACCTCACATCGTCACCAACCACTGCCTCAATGCAACACATTGCCTTTGGAATCCATCATCAACTCCCAAACAAATACAATGAAGGAACTAGTCTATGGCCTGCAGACTCAAAAATTACCTCTGCTCGCTAAAGGTATAGCAGCATCATCTGGCACAATTGGCGCCCTAGAAGAACTAGGAGCTATAAGTTCATACACTCATGGCAATGTCGCTCTGCCCTGTCCGCCATAGCCTTGCGCTGCCGACTGTCATACTGACTAAACTAAAGTCCCCCTATCTGTCGCTCAGGAAGTCTGACCTACAGGTTGCTACTGTAAATCCAGCACAAATGAACCCTCTAGCGTGCCCGCTATACTCGGCGCACTCTCTCTCTGGGGACAATCCTTACGAATATGTCCAGGCTGACCACATCCATAACAAATCTGTGACTCCCTCCCTTATGACTGAATCGATACCGAACCTTGGGACGGCTTTCGCTGAGGGCAATCCATTACACGATGTCCAAGTTGCCTGCATTGGAAGCAATGGAACTCATACTGCTCTGGCCTTCCCGTTAAGACTACGGGAGGTGAGAATGCAGAAGACTATGGCTGATATGACCCCACTGGATACGAACTAGACCAGACGTTCGTTGAAGCTTATCATTGTGTCCCTAGGACTGTGCACTTCCCTCGTCCTGTTGACTCCTACTGTCTCTGTCTCTGCGCGTCTCGTTCAGAGTGTCTTCCACCTTCATGGCGGTCTCCACTAACTCTGTAAAAACATGTATCTAGAATGCTACCACTCAATCTCTGATAGCGGGCCTCAAACCCCTCTCGAACCTCTTCGTACAGAACTCATCAATGGGCATAATCTCCTATGCAAACTGGGATAAGCTAGTAAACGCAGCCTCATACTCAACTATTATCATCGTCCCCTGAGTTAGGAAAAGGAAGTCCTCTCTGTACCGATCCCTCAAAGTCGCGAGAAAGTATTTTTCCAAAAATACCTTCGTGAATGCCTCCCAAGTTCCTCCAAATGTAGTCCTGGCAAACTTCCACCACATGTGAGCACTTTCCCTTAGCTAGAAGACAGCAAAAGAAATTCGCAACTCGTCCTCCTCAATCTACAACGTGACCAAGATCTTGGTGACCGGCTCCAGCCATTCAGTGGCTACCGTGGGGTTGGGATCCCCAGAAAATGTAGTGGGGTCCAAACGTCGAAACTCGCGCATTGCGACCATCGCTCTCGATTTAGGTACACTCTCTCTCCCCATAGAGGCCTCAGCCAACTGCCGAATGGAGCTGACCATTTCACGCAATAGATCTCCGTCAACAGGTCCTTAGGGTGCATTAGCATCCTCAATATCTGGGACTGGAATATCCCTTCGGCCAAAACCACGACCACGGCCTTGACCACGGCCTTGTCCTCCCCGTGTGGACATCGCGTCTATAGGAAACAAACAAAACATACGACACAACACATAGCATGAACATAAACGCTAACTATATAAGCATGCTAACACATAGCCACATAGGTTCATGCTAAACAAAACCCCACATATTGAGGAGAACCGACAAGAATAACGCATCAATTTAGATAACCTACTCAGATTCCGGGCTAGAAATCACGTCAGCTAAACGCGTTTCTAACTTGGCTCCCAAGTTTATTAATCTAAACGCCCAAAGGCAGAACTAATCAATCCCACAGTTCAACCCCCATGCTCACATATACACATCATTCACGTATAACCCACATGCTATCACGTTCATGTTATCAAAATATCTAAACACATGCAGTCAAGCACACGCAATCAACCTCACACGGGATACACCATCTTTCCACGCCTCTTAGGTATTCAAACCCAGAGCTTTGATACCAAGCTGTCACACCCCAAACTCCAGGTCACGTGAAACACTCACAAACTTCCAAGATAGCATCCAACCCGAGAATATACTCTCAATATAAAACATACATGCATTATATATAATCACCAAGAAGCTTACTTCACACGGCCCCAACGTCGAAAAACATGTTACAATATACATGTTCAAAACTATCAAAAAAGAAGATACAGCTCTTCCACCCCTCCAGTAACCATGGATCAACCTGCGTGATCGGTACCTTAAAAACATTTCAAATCCCACTTCGTGAGCCAAAGCTCAGCAGAAACTAGATAAGCATGCAGAATAAGCTAAACATGCTAGGAAAACGAGGTGTAATTTTTTTGACTCTCTTTCAAGCCTTAAAACAGTTTGAAAACACAGCTCGCAGGAGCCCCAAGGATAACAGATATATATATACAACACATGAACATTATCTAAACCGACTTTCACAAGCCCCGACAAGCTAACTCATGCAATTCGTGCACTATGCCCAACACACTATAAGCAACACACCCAATACATATGTCTTCAGGACCTCATCTCCATCCTTTAGATTCACACACACTATCTTTAGGATCACGTTTTTATCGTTAAAACTATACATATCATCCTAACAGATATCATGCCACAGTTAAGAAAAAGTAGTAAAAACACAGACAAAGGTAATAACTATAGACTCCTGCCCATTACCCTGGTCACCACTTAAGACCTGCTCGGTAATGACAAGTTCTATACGGAGTTACAATAATGTAAACAACGCCATTCACGGAGGCAACCGACTTAGTTTATGGGTTCACAACCTGAGGGCCCTATGCACCCATCAACTACTGTATCGTCAGGACCACGTTCCCATTCTTCAGATACCTACATGCACACACAACACAAGGATCTTCTCGGGCTTTCATCGAAGGATCTCAATCTCATCTAACGCATGCCACCCGTACAACGCACGCAACCCGTGCAACACACACAACGGACGCAACCCGTGCAACATCCACCACATGCATCCGCTCCTTAGAGCCCACATATACATGCCTATAAAACTATGAGTTTTAAAGCATATACCACGAAATTTTGTTACGTAATCCGTACATAAATAAACAGTTATAAATGCACATAACTAGTTATAAACGCACATAGCCATATATAACTTCACTTTATGATGTCACCCGTCACATAACCAACATCCACTTACATGAACTACAAACAACCCACAAAACCACGCCTAATTCAAAGGCCAACACTCAACTCATAAAACCCGATTCTCACTGTAAGGACCCGGTACGTGTTTATTTGGTGCTTTCATGTTTTCGGTTAAGTGAGGAGACAGAATTAAATTTGGACGTGGGTGTTGTAAAATTTTGTTCACTAACGGTTAACTTACTGAGATGTGAAAGCATAATTGAGATACATGGTGATAAATGACAATAATTTGTGGTTAAGTATAGCTTATTAATTCAAATTCTTCGAATATGGGATGAAAATTAAGTTGTAACTGTGGAATTAAATTAGGAAGTTGATGAGATTAAATTGGAGAGAAAATAGACTATGAGAGTTAAAGTTAAAAAGAAAAAAGGAGAAAATAAAAGAGGCCAACCAAACATGGCCTTGGGCCATTCTAAAAGAGTGGAGAATTAAAAAGAGATGATACAAATCCAAAACCTCACTCCTCACTCCCCGCCGGTTTCTTCTTCTTCCTTCATTTCTCTTTTCTTTTGTTCTCCCAACCATAATAGGATCCAAACTCTTGCCTCCCTTCAATTTAGTGAAATTAGAGGCTAATTTGGAGGCAACAAAGAAAGGAGCAAGGTTTATTTAGCAAGAGAAACACAAGGAAACATCAAGGAGCAAAACTCCAAGTAGCCGAAACCCTAGGAGGAAGAAAGTGGAGGAATCTCAATGCTTTGAGTTAATTGAGGTAGGATTTAGATTTTCTCGTATGTTTTGATTTGATTTAGGTTGATACTTTGATTTACGAGTAAAGATTTAATAGATTCCATGCATGATTTGAACATTGACTGGTGTGTATAAGGGTTGAGTTGGGTTTTTACGAAAATTTGGAGTTTTGGATAATGGTTAGTTCTGAACTAGTGAGTTTATTGTGTAAAAAGGAAGTTTAAATTATTTAAATTCCATGTTTTTGCATAATCTTGGGTTTGGATGGGTGATTGGCTTCAAAATCAAGTAAAAACTCAATTTTCGGCGTACGACCGCCCGAGGGACCGCTCAAGCGGTCTAGGGGCGGTCATGGGATGGTCTCGGCTTCTTCTGTAGGCCAGACCGCTCGATAGATCGCTCGAGCGGTCTAGCCCGCGGTCTATTTTTCACTAGTTGAAAATAGTTTTCTTAAATCAATGTATCTCCTTCATCCGAAAGTCCTCTTTCCAACAAGACTACTCTCACAAGAAAATGCTATTTGTAGAAAAAGTTATGTTTAAAATAATGAGGGTATGTCAAATTTTTTTAACTATTTTTCAACCGTTTTTGGCCAAATGCTTTGAAAAATGATACTTTTATAAATGTTGAACCTTTTCATCAAATTTCTCATCCATTGGGCTATGGATTTACCTATCTCACTACACTTGGGTTGGGATGCTAGTATCGTACCGATTGGTGTTGTCTGCGATGAAAATGGGAGTGTGACATGTGCTTAAGGTTTTAAGAACAAACATGGATTTTAACTTATATATATGTATACATATGATGGGTGAATTCCACTTCTTCATATGACATAAATTCAAATTTTTGTGTTATTGGTGCATTACGAGGTTAATGAAAGAAATATGATTCTTAAGAAAGGTTTTGGGTTGGTTCACAGGTCCCCGGGGTTGGGGGCATGACAGAATGGTATCAAACCTCTAGATTCAAATACCTAGGAGCTGTGGAGAGTAACCATGACCATAGTATGTGACCTGTTTGATGAGGTTAGGCACCACTACACGGCATAAGTTGTGTGCTTGCATGGGTTTGCAATTGAATTGTGTTGCGCAAGCTATGTGTTTATATGAGCATGGAGGGTTAAGTCTTAGGGTGATGTGGCATGCCATATGGCATCCGATCAACTACTTTGGGGTTCAAAATAGAAAAGCGTTTGGTCGACGTTGTTTTTATGAGAAATCTGAACTAGTTGCTCGAATTGTCGCGTTGCTCTGAGGGTTTCCCTCGGTATGTGAAAATTGTTATTGTGACGTGACTAGGTGCGAAGTAGTGTGTAGCTTGGCTTTAGGAGGTTAGATTGAACTTGACCTAGTTGGGTGTCATGATATCCTTGTTGTAGGGATTATACTTGTGGGGCTAGGATGAGTTATGATCTGAACGGTGGTATGAGTGGTGGAATTATGACCCAGTGGTTAGTGATTGTGGTGGGTGTAAGCTCAAGAGATGAGCAATGACTGTTTGGAGTGTGTTGTATCCACGTGAGTCGAGGGTGACTGTAGTTAGTTGCTCGTTATGTGTTGAGCTACTGGTAATTTGACGAACAAGTATGGTAGATTGTTTGAAACCTCTTGGAGGTTGTTTGTTGTGGTTGGATATGAGGTGTGGCCTGGGCGCGTTGAGGATTATGTACATCATGAGCTGTACCATGTCTGGAGCCGTTCTACGTCATAAACCGTGTGCCCCGAGATTGGGTATGGACGGGAGCATAATGGACGGGAATATGGTGGACGAGAGCGTAATAATCCTCGGCCTCAGGTGTGTTCGAAAGTTCAGGCTTAGACAGTGTTTGGGGAATGTCCCTTACCCCGAGGGGTGTTGTTGGTAGCCACAGTGATATCTTATGGTTTTGAAGGTCAGGTTGATGACCCTTATTTTTTCCTAGTGCTATGGTGATGAGTCGTGTTTCTTGATCGAAGTCAAAGGTGCATGAGAAATGAGTGAGTGGATTAAAGATGTTGTTGACGGATTGATTGTTGAGTAATGTGCATGTACGTAGGATGAGATGTATGTCAGAGGTGGTTGTGATTTGATGAGCGATGGTTTGAAATTATTTGGAAATTTTCATGAAATAGAGGTTTGTGGCTTGATTTGTTGTTCTCATAATTGGCAGGATATATGTAGTATGGGATTTTTGATAAGTGTGAGTGTGTGGGGCTGGTAGGACCTGTGATGGATGTTGTTAGTTTAGTTAACCCGATCGTCTTAGGACGATGTGTTGATGGGAGGAGATCCCTTAAGAGGATGGTGGAGGTGGTCTATATCTGGCTTAAGGTCTAGATGTAGTGGTGTTGTGAGACCCTGACCCTTTTTAATTTTTGTAACGTTTTGATGTGTTGTTTATTGTTTTCATATTAGCATGTTTATGTGTGTTTTATGCATGTTCGAGCTTAGAAATGCATGTTGGGTTGGATACCGGGACCATTGTGAGTTGTGGTGTAGGATTTTTTTTAAAAAAAGATATTTTTGTGGCCTATAAATATCTAGCCTTAAATATTTTGGTAGAGATATTTTCTTTTGGAAAGCTTAGAGGCTAAGTTTCCTTTTTCAAACAAAAACCTCTACCTTCTCTCTAGTTTTCTTAGGGCCCCGGGCTTTGTTTTTGGCGATCGGGTAGCGGATCCTTGCTATCGGCACTGCGGGCAACGCGTTCATCCGGACGGAATTTTGTTTCGACAAAGTTCATTTTTCACGGAGTTCGAGGCGTCAAGTTTTTAACTCAACGAGGTAGGATCCTAGACTATCTTGTCTTTAAAGGGTGCTACGTGCAATTATATGTGTTTTTACCATTTAAAACTATATGAAAAGTTGGTTTATGTTTCAAAAAGTTGGATTTTGGTTCAAAATCACCATTGGGTTGATTTCGATTAGAGGAAAAGGGTTTTGAGGCTTTTCTTTCGGTGTATCTTGGTTGTTTTGGGTTTGTGTATGCCCATGGGTTGTAGAGGAAGTGTTCGGTTGGTTTAATTTGGAGCTGAGAAGTTGTTTCAGTAGCTTGGGTTTGTTTTCCACCATCGCCTGTAGCTTATTCTGAAATTTGAGAATTTTAGGTTTTTGTGTCGACACCATTTTCTATTTGTGTCGACATAATTTCTTTCTGTGGTGTTGAGCACGCTTTAGTGGCTGTTACGTTGAACTCTCTGTTCTTTTGTGTCAACACCAATTTCTGTTTGTACCGACACCTTTTGTTGTTGGTGTCGACACCTTTTCTATTTATGTCGACACTATTTCCTTCTGTTGGTGTTGAGTATTCTATTGTTGTTTGTGTTGACACATTTTCTGTTTGTGTCGACACCTCCGCTGTTTGTGTTGACACATTTTCTGTTTATGTCGACACCTCCGCTGTTGACACCTCTGCTGTTTGTGTTGACACATTTTCTGTTTGTGTCGACACCTCCGCTATTTGACACCTTCGCTGTTTGTGTTGACACATTTTCTATTTATGTCGACACCTCCGCTGTTTGTGCCGACCTCTTTTTTGTTGGTGTTGACCCTTTTCTTCCTTGTGTGAGAAGAAGAGTTTTGAGATTGGGGTGAGTTCTAAGAACCCTTGGTTTACTAGAATATGAATGTCATATTTTCATATTTAAACCATGTTTGTTTGGATAAATGCATATTTTGCATTTTTTCTTAGTTTAATTACATTATATGGCTTATGGATGTTGGGTTTTCAAAGGGTGTTCTTGAAAATGGTGAAAAAATTGTAGTTTTTGATAAAAATCTCAACACTTGGTGTTTTGGAGGTTTGGAGCTAACCCTTGGGGATGAGGCTCAGTTTTGAAATATTTTGTTGAAAATGGGAAAAAATATTTTGAAATGTTTTTGTTTGATCTCCATGTTGATGGATTGGATCTCTTTTATACATGTGCTGTATAAACTGTTTTATGGGTTTTGCATAGTTAAGCTACGGTTGGATTTTTAAATGTTTTCCATAGATGTACCGTGACAATGAGTTTGTTGAGTTGGGCTTCCATTGCTCCTCGGTGCAAGTCCAGAAACGTATGTAGCGTAGGTACTCAGTTCCTTCGGGTTAGTCCCTGTAAATTGAGTCGTGTGGGTGCTTAGTTCCCTTGGGCTCACGTCCCATAAATTAAGTATTTGTCGGTTGTCTCCGTTAATGGCGTCGTTGTCGTGACTCCGTATAGAACTTGTCATTACTTATTGAACCCTGCGCGGTTATAGAGTAATGGACAAGAGTCTATAGTTGTTACCTTTGTCGGTGTGGTAGAGTCGGTACATAGGATCTCATTTTATATTTTCTCCTTGACGGTGTGGCCCGAGTGGAGCATACTATTTTATTACATCTTATTATTTTATTTTCCTCGGTTGTATGTTCTGAGTGGGAAAATAACGTTTTGTTTTCGATTGTGTGATCCGGGTGAAAAAAGATCTTGTTTATTTATAGCTTTCCTTTAACTGTGGCATGATATCTGTGAGGATGATATACAGGGTTTTAAAGGGGTGGAAACGTGGGGATTTATGAAGTAAAATCATTTGAGGCTCGTGTCAGCCTGATGGAAAACTTGTGATTTTGGGTTGAAAAAACCTTTTTAGCTCCTGTGGTTGAGCCTGTATACTTATGATTTTGGGTAGAGATCTAAGTACGAAGACCTAGTGCGATGAATAATGTACACATTGTGAATGGTGGCAACTGACGTTTGTACGATAATGATGGATGTCTTTACAAGGGCTTGTGGTTTACTTTCTCTTGAGTCGAGTGAATATTGGTTGCCCTAGAAGATAGTGACGTTGAATAAGAACATAGCGTTGGCTCGTGGTTTCCTTAGGAAGAGAGATGCTTCATAATTAGTTGACCAGTGTGATAGTTCGTTCTTAGAAAAAGTAAAACGTCGGGATCGTAAGAGTGAAGATTCGTTTGCTCATGGTTTCTTGAAAGGCTTATGTGAACCTGAGCGCATGAGTAATGTTTCTGGAGATGTAATTTGGTTTGTATGGAATGTCGATAGCTTTAGTTCTCATTGAGTGAGATCCCTAAGGAAGCTTAGTGATTGAGTTATTTACGTGATGAGATTCTCAAATATCAGTTCTATGAGATTCCTATAAGAATGCAGAACCATGGTTTAGTTATTACCCTCATAATTAGGAGACCGTGTTCAGAAATGTGCTGGAGGTATAAGGTTTAAAAAGAACATAGAAAGGTTCATTAATATGGATAGTCTAGTTCTGAGATGGCGTGTTTTGAGTATGATATGTTTAGAAATTGTTTGTATTCGACCTTAGGTCCAGAGATGGGTAAGTTGTTTGCCCATGGGGACGAAGTGTGGAGTAATAAAGTTTAACAATATACAGTGTAGTTTGGGTGGCCTGTAGCGATAGGCGGGAAACCGTGGGTTAAGATGTCGACGATAGATATGTGCTTGGAAAGAAGAAGCGCTGGAAGCGTTTGCATGATAGCAGAAGTTATTTGTAACTTTGAATAAAGGAACTCATGAGTAAATTTCCTCTGTTTGGGTGCCGTGCATTTCCTGTGTAAGGTGTCGTGCATTTCCTGTGTAAGTTGCTTGGACAGTGGGTTCGAGGCTGTGATTTGCCTAGTGAAAGTTAAGTTAGTGAAGTGTAACCTTGTGAAGTGAAGTTTTAGCGTGATGGGAATGTTGGCGTTGTGTCGCAGTAGATGATGGGTGATGAATTTATAGTTCTAAGAGATGTATGGTACGAGGTATGAGGGTTGATGATATTTCTGCGTGTGCGAATGAGGTCTGAGAGTTAAGAGCTTAAGTGCAGTTGATGACCTAGGTATCATGATTGGAGTTACTAGTAGTTATGTGGTTATGGGCTACGTAACCTCAAGAAGAGATTTACAGGATTTTGTGAAGACTAAGTGTTGGTGGGTATTTGGAGTATGTTGAGGGTGGGTCATGGTTTCTAGTTGTTTAGGGAAGATAGAAGTCTCATTGGATTGGTGTTTGTGTTGTAATCCTTAAATGTGTACTTAAGGCATAGGTACTGCCAAATTGGGTGATCAAAATACTGAGTTACTTGTGGGTTTTCTGATGGAGTCTGTTTGCTCTATTGGGTCGATATAAGTGCGTAAAGTTGCGTTCTCTCTGAGATTGAGTTGGTAAACTGGGAGTGTTTGTCTTGTGGATGAGGAAATTAGTGTTGAGACATTGAGTTCTAAGTATAATGATTTACTGTATATCATTAACCGTTGTATGCAACTTGTTCTGGATTATATGGGTACAATTATGCCCCTAGTTCTCGATAGAGTGAGAAATTTGTTAGAACCTTGTGGCTGGGGAATCCATGTGATGTATTTCTGACAGATACATGTGAATCTGGATTCATGTTTGTTTGGAGCTTTTTTAAAGTGTGAAGAATTGTTAACCGTTTGAAGGGAAGGTGCGAATATCTATGATAATGTCGACGAACAGGGTAATGTACATGCGGAAGATTACTAGTTGTCTAGTTAGGGCAGAAGATTGCGGACTCAAAAGATCAATGGGAAAATGTATATTTGTGAGGTGTTTGATTCATGTGATATGCTCACTCCTAGTGGCTCATGATGTTCAAAAGGGCAGTGTTAGTTTCGTTTTATTGGTTGAAGGACTAGAGTGATGAAGTGCAAGTAGTGATATGACTTTAAGTTGTCATGGTTAGTTAGCTATAAAGGCATGGGCAATTTTGGGAATGATGCGTGTAACCCATGTGAATGATGTTTGAGTTTAGGGAACATGTGTTTGAGTTTGAGGAATAGTCCTCGGTTTACATTAGAATACAGTTATGAATTTGACTGTGAGTTGACAAAGTTGGGAGAATCTTTGTGATGGTAAAACCTATGACACATAATGCTATGGTTGAGAATGTTTAATCTTCGGGAACGTGTATATGGCGTGAGATGGTGGTCATAGAGAGATAGATAGTGGTTGATACCAGCTTTGGTGCTGATCTCGGTTAAGAGTGGATATCGTGCTGAACGATGAACCATTTTAGGTTAGTCAAACCCGGTATGAGTACAACTTTGTGACTGGTTTGATGACATATGGATGATTCTAGAGCTTGCGAAATATTGGCGTTAGGAAGTTATGCCTGGTGGTAGTGTGACACTTTTAGAAATAGAGGCGTGTTAGCATCTTTGAGTCAAATCGTTTCGAAAGAACGATCACGATCGCGGATTAAGATAGGTGCTAGGTAGACCGAATGATTAGCGAATTATGTGAACAGATATCAAGATTAAAGGAAGGTTTGATGAGACTTGAGAAGAATTTCAGGGACAAAATTCCCAAAGGGGGGAAAGTTGTAAGGACCCGACACGTGTTTATTTGGTGCTTTCATGTTTTCGGTTAAGTGAGGAGACATAATTAAATTTGGACGTGGGTGTTATAAAATTTTGTTCACTAACGGTTAACTTACTGAGATGTGAAAACGTAATTGAGATCCATGGTGATAAATGACAATAATTTGTGGTTAAGTATAGCTTATTAATTCAAATTCTTGGAATATGGGATGAAAATTAAGTTGTAAATGTGGAATCAAATTAGGAAGTTTATGAGATTAAATTGGAGTGAAAATAAGCTATGAGAGTTAAAGTTAAATAGAAAAAAGGAGAAAATAAAAGCGGTCAACCAAACATGGCCTTGGGCCATTCTAGAAGAGTGGAGAATTAAAGAGAGATGATAAAAATACAAAACCTCACCCCTCACTCCCCGCCGGTTTTTTCTTCTTTCTTCATTTCTCTTTTCTTTTGTTCTCCCAACTATAATAGGATCCAAATTCTTGCCTCCCTTCAATTTGGTGAAATTAGAGGGTTATTTGGAGGCAACAAAGAAATGAGCAAGGTTTATTTAGCAAGTGAAACACAAGGAAACATCATGGAGCAAAACTCTAAGTAGCCAAAACCCTAGGAGGAAGAAAGTGGTGGATTCTCAAGGTTTTGAGCTAATTGAGGTAGGATTTAGATTTTCTCGTATGTTTTGATTTGATTTAGGTTGATACTTTGATTTACGAGTAAAGATTTAATGGATTTCATGCATGATTTGAACATTGACCGATGTGTATAAGGGTTGTGTTGGGTTTTTAAGAAAATTTAGAGTTTTGGGTAATGGTTAGTTATGAACTAGTGAGTTTATTGTGTAAAAAGGAAGTTTAAATTGCTTAAATTTTATGTTTTTGCATAATCTTGGGTTTGAATGGGTGATTGGCTTCAAAATCAAGCAAAAACTCAATTTTCGGCGTAGGACCACCCGAGGGACCACTCAAGCGGTCTAGAGGGCAGTCACGGGATGGCCTTGGCTTCTTTTGCAGGCCAGACCGCTTGATAGACCGCTTGAGCAGTCTAGCCCGCGGTCTATTTTTCATTGGTTGAAAATATTTTTTTTAAATCAATGTATCTCCCTCATCCAGACTCCGAATTGGGTCATTCTTATGCTCAAATTGAAGCCCCAGAAGTCGTCTTTCCAACAAGACTACTATCACAAGAAGATTCTGTTTGTAGAAAAAGTTATGATTAAAATAGTGAAGGTATATCAAATTTTCTTAACTATTTTTCACCCATTTTTGGCCAAATGCTTTGAAAAATGATACTTTTATAAATGTTGAACCTTTT
Source organism: Heliamphora pulchella (assembly GCA_032270985.1). NCBI lineage: Eukaryota > Viridiplantae > Streptophyta > Magnoliopsida > Ericales > Sarraceniaceae > Heliamphora > Heliamphora pulchella. The sequence goes on from JAULJZ010168423.1 coordinate 35,263, forward strand.
CATCAAATTTCTCTTCCATTGGGCTATGGATTTACCTATCTCACTACACTTGGGTAGGGATGCTAGTACCATACCGATTGGTGGTGTCTGCAATGAAATGAGCGTGTGACATGTGCTTAAGGTTTTAAGAACAAACATGGATTTTAACTTATATATATGTATACATATGATGGGTGCATTCCACTTCTTCATATGGCATAAATTCAAATTTTTGTGTTATTGGTGCATTACAAGGTTAATGAAAGAAATATGATTCTTAAGAAAGGTTTGGGGTTTGTTCACGGGTCCCCAGGGTCCCCGAGACCACTACATAGCCCTCGAAACCACAACACGATCAACCAAACCACGAAACCCAACCATCGAACCACAAACACACAACCCAGAACTTCAGTCAGCTGGACCCAACCCCCAGTCGACTGAAAAAGCTTAAAAACGCCAAACACATAGTTCAGTCGACTGACCCCATGAATTCAGTCGATTGAACCCAAGAAACTATGATCCAGTTGACTGACCCCACGGTCCAGTCGACTGAACTCAAGCAAAAACTGGTTCCGAGCTACGGGTTTCAACCTCCAAACCCCGATTAGAAGCCTCCAAACACCCATCTGACACCCTCGGACATACACACGCCCAAGCCTAACAACAAGACATCAAAAGAAACACCCGACACCCGATTCTATCCACCGAAATCGCCAAAAAATGGTTTTTTGCCCAAAAATCCAACTTGAAACAAAATCAGATCTACAGCAATCTAATCGTAAAAAACACACACGATTACACGTAGCACCCTTATAAGACATGAGAGTCTAGGATCTTACCTCGGTGAGTTAAAAACTCAACTCCTCGAACCACGTACAAAACCAAGCTTTGCTGGAATGAAATTCCATCCGGATTAACGCGTAGCGAACCGTGCCAATGACAAGGATCCGCTTTTGAATCGTTGAAAATCGAGCCCCGGGCCCCTAGAAGTTAGAGAGAAGGCAGAGAGAAAATGGAGAAAACTTAGTGAAAAAATTTTAAAAAATATCTTTTGAAAATATCTAACTCCAGATATTTATAAGCCTCCAAAATATCTTTTTTTTTAAATTTTCAAAATTCGCACTGCAACACCCCACGGCCCCGGAAACCTACACCGCATGCATATCTAATCTCGATCATGCATCAAAAGCATATAAAAACATGCTATTATATCAACACGAAACGCGCATCGAAAAACGCCGAAAAAAAAATGGGTCAAGGTCTCACATACTCAGAAGATCAAATTTTAAGTTCTTACAGAATATAAGTTAGTTCATAATTTAGATAAAAATGGACATACCATCGGTACAATTATGGCACAGAATTTTAGTAGGCCTGCCTTGGTTACGGGGAACAGATAGTAGTATCGTCTATTGTTTCGACTATCTGTTCCAATACACTTTATGTATATTGAACGGGACGTTTAAAGTAATTAATTTTATATTGAGTATATAAATTAATTTACACACCAAAATTATTATGAATAGTGTTTATCCTCTTAATCCTTAAATAAATATTGATTTGCGTATATTTAATAGTCGTTGTTTTGATTCATTAGAGGTTACAATCTTATATGGGTTTATATTCCCGGTAAAATTGAATGGTGGTATTATTTATATGGTGAATATTAATTATTGACGAAATCACTACAAGAATATGGGTATTTGGCGACAAAATCTAGCGAAAAAAATACATTTCGCCATTAAAGGCGAGGAAATTTATATTTTGTCGCTAAATAGAAGAGTTTTGGAGAGAAAAATACTTTTTCGTCGCCAGTTGTGTTACGTTTCACCGAGACCAATATGTTCGTCGCTAATGATTTTATTTCGTATCTAAATAAAAGGCTTTTGGCGAGAAAAATATTTTTTTGTGACAAATTGCATTATGTTTTCTACGACGTTATAGTTTCGCCGCTAATAACATAAAATAAAATTAGTGGGAAGCATCTTTAAGTTCTTGTCATCTTTTTTCCTTAGGCGACAGAAATTAATTCCTTCGTTAAAACGTCTTACAATAAAATTTCCTAGTTTATTGTTAACAAACCAACGATGTTTAGCTACTCTTATTTTGCTCATATAAATGTATACAAATTAAAATTTGAAACATATTTTTAGAAATATAATTTTTAGTTTTAAAGACTTATACTTATATTTTTAAGATTTTAGTATATTTATACTTATAATTTTAAATTTAAGTTAGATTGTAAAAATATAAAAATAAAATTTAAAATAATATATTTACGTGATTTAACGACATACCTTAATTATGATGAGCTTCCGGCCTAAGGATTTACGTTTGCATAAGAGATTTTTACTTATGACACAAATATAAAGTTTTGATTTTGTATAATGGTTTATTTATTTATTTATTTTTATTTTTAGTAATTTTTTATTATTTAATCTAACTATCGTATTTAATTTTTGGATTTCTCACCTAGAGATGAGTTAAAAAAATTTACTTTTTAAATTTTTATGTTACTTGCATTTAGATTTAATGATTTTTAGAAAAATTTAATTAAGAAAATTTACTTTTACTTTTTTTTAATTGAAGCAAGTAAGAAAAATAAAAAAAGAAATCTGACAAAAACTTTAAAAAAAGAATTTAAAATTAACAAAAGAGACACTTCGGAAAATGCTGTATTTACTTCAAAACTTTAAAAGTAGAGAAATGTGAATCTCATTTCTTTTTTCTAATGCATTGGAACAGTAGATCATAACTAATGGTCCATCTTCCTTCAATGAGGTGAGCGATTTCCTTTCTACTTTTTTTGTCTCACTTGTGATACTATGTTAGATTCAGCATTGATTCTGATGTTTTTGTCTGTGGGTGATAAATATTAGGACCGACCAATACTTAGCTAGTTGTTGATCCCATTTTGTTTTAGTTCTAATTTTGTTTAAGAACCTATTCTATTTTTTTTCTTTATAGAATTTCTATTCATTTTTTGTTGTTGTTGTAAAATAAAATCATATATTTAATAACAATTTTAGATTAAAGACTGTAAAGGGATCCAATATTTTTTTGTCATTATCACTAAAGACAATGAAATTATATAAGTAAAAGGGGTTCCAATTGGCCATTTTTTTACAACTCATTTCATTGTTTTATTTATGTTTTTATTCTGTTTATATACATGAGTGTGTTGTTCTTCCCTCTTTCTTTTACTTTTCTTTTTGATCTATTTTTTATTCTTTACTTTTCAACTTCCCAGCAAACATCTAAGTTTGCTAAAATGCACATATTATGTAACAACCCGGTACATTTTTATTTTATTATTAATTATTTGATATAATTAAATTACCGGAGATGAATTTTAATTGAATATAGTGTAAATTGTATATAGTTAGTATGTGCCATGACACGAGAATAATTACTTATGATAAATTCTATAAGGTTCAAAAATTTAAAAATATAAATAAGAATTAATTAAAATCAAAATTGAGGATAAATTGTATAAAAGTGTATAAGTAAATAAATTAGATAGATTTTGGGAGATTCTAGAAAAAAATGACAATGAAGCAAAAAAATGGGGCGGGGGGGGTGGGAGTTGGGAATACATCTCAACTGATGTTGAGTTGTTTCTAAAGAAACCGAGCAAGAGAGAAGTCGAGAGAGAAACAGAAAGGTCGCGAGCAGAACGCGCGTCACTACCAGCCCCCACCGAGAGCACCAGCGCTGCCTATAACTTCTCCCATTCCAGCCGCATGTTCAACTTCCTTTCTTGTCTATTCTTATAGCAACTCGGTACGTCTTTATTTTATTATTAATTATTTTGATATAATTAAATTATCAAAGATGAACTCTAATTGAATATAGTGTAAATTGTATGTAATTAGTATGTACTGTGACACCAGAATAATCACTTATGATAAATTTTATAAGATTTGAAAATTTAAAAATATAAATTAAATTTAATTAAAATCAAAATTGAGGATAAATTGTATAAAGGTGTATAAATAATTAATTTCGATAGATGTTGGGGGATTCTAAAATAATTGAGAATGAAAAAAAAAACGTTGCATCTCAGCGGAAGCTGAGATGCTTCTGGAGAAGCAGACCCCGGAGGTCAAGAGAGAAACAGAGAGAAGAGAGAAACGGAGCGCATGACGCGCGACTACGCTGCCGCGACGCCTCCCTCGCCCCACCTCCACGACCGTCGGTGTCTCCATCCCCCTCCATCCCTGCTGGCGACCACACCTCACCCCAACGCTGGTCTTCTTCCTCTTTCTTTTCTCCCATGGAAGTAGAGCTCAAAATGTAACGACCCGAGCTTTTGAGAATTTTTTTTTATAAATTAAATATTGCTTAATAAATATAATAATAAATAAAAATTAATCATTTTGTCGTGGAGTATTTAATTCATGAAATTTATTATAATAATAAACTCAAGTAAGTTTGATTTTTAAGTTAAGCTTAAATAATAAGATTATAATAAGTTTTATGCTAACGTTAAGTTTAAATATAATAATAGTAATAATAAATAATTTAATAGTAAAATAATTTTTCTTTTAGAAGGTAATAATCTAGTTGGGAAAGAAATATATTTTAGAAGATAACAATGAATTTGTTTTTGGAAGACAAAAGAATTAAGGAAATAATAAATAAAATAATTATATTTGAGAATATATAAAATCTTTATTCTCTCTATATATATATATATATATACCATTAGGGTGGGTTTAAATTAGAAATCACTGTGCGCCGCTGGGAACCATAGCTTAGGGGAAAAATATATATATATATATTATCTCAACAGTGTGCCGCTGTCAGGGGTTCGGGGAGAAAAATCAGCCTGCGTTCTTGCACGGATCAAAGGCCAAACGAAGTTGGATCATCGTAATTTTTTAGAGGCATACTTCTGGCATCGTGTTCTTGATAATCCACGGTTTCATTTTTCAGCCGGTAAGATCTAAACCTATGTTTATTTTTGTTGATCGTTACGAATAATATTCGATTATTTCGGCATTCAGTTTACTTCTCGTTCTCCAACCGTTCTTCATTTTTTTTTTAGAAAAAGAGCGGAGTATAAGCATCTAGATTTGTAGGATTAAGAAAGAGTCTAAACCTTTCGTCTCAAATCGAAACCGTTATCGTCGTGCCGTCATAGAAAAGCAAAAAAAGTAATCAAAATCACCAGTTTCGCAACGCATCGGTATTTATTCACTTCTTTTTTTTTTTTAGTTCAATTAGTTACTGTATGTTAATATGTATGATGAATATTCTGATATTAAGAGATTGTTTTTAATATAAACAATTAATCGAAAATCGAAAAAAAAAAAAATAACCGAATCATTAGTTTTGCGCCGTTTCAATATTTAATTACTTCGACGAATCGAATGATCATTTAGTTGCTGTGTTTTTGAATTTTTTTATAAATATTCTAAATTTAAGAGGGTTCACTTCATTAAAAATAATTAATCAATTAGTCAAACTTTAATCGGATTTCGTAGGAAAAAAAATATTTTTTTTAAAGAAAAGTGTTTTAAATCATTTACACAAAATAAATCCAACAATCAAGTTTTGCATTTTAAACTCTTTCTCCAGAAAGATCATGATGTTAAAAAAAAGGGTTATGTAGATACGAAACTCGAATTCAGACTGACACTTGACAGATTTTGTTTGATTATAAAATTATTTGTTTGCCGATTCATGCATGTTTAGATATCTTATGTTATTATTGATGATCGCAAGTTAAGTTATCGTTTTTCGTTATAGCATGATTTTTACTATTGGGAATGTGTTCATCGAGAGTGTTGCATAAATAAATTTCACATGCTAAAAATCATAACGGGGTTAATTACGATGAGTTAATTGTATGTCGGGGTTTTTTGTGGTGATGGATATTGTAAGACCTGGACCCGTCTCTTTTTGAGACTTATACATATATGATGTGTTTTACATATATATATTTTTAAGATGTATGATTTACTCGTTTTGATGCATGTTTTAGTTTATCTGAGCATGCGGGGTCGGTTCCCGGGGTTGTAGGGAGTTGCTGTGCGATTTTTAAAATTTTAAAAAAAAAATAATATTTTCGAGATATTTTTTCTATAAATATCTTCCGTTAGATAATTTCATCAAAATATCTCCTCCTTATCTCTCTTTAGCTTTATGCTCACCAAATGCTCTGCCTTCTCTCTAACTTCTCGAGGGCCCGGGGCTTAATTTTTGACAAACCAACGTTGATCCTTAGTATCGGCATCGTGGTCTACGCATCCATCCAGTCAGAATTTCATTCCGACGAAGCTCAGCTTTGCACGTGGATCAAGACGTCGAATTTTGAACTCACCGAGGTAGGATCCTAGATTGTATAACTGTTAGAGGGTACTACATGTAATCCTACATGTTTCTACCGTTTAAAAACGCATGAAAAGTGATTTATGTTTCAAATTCGATTTTGGCTTAAAACCATTTTTCGGCGTTCGGTTGGATGAAATCGAAATAGGGATGTTCCTTTCGAGGTTTTATGATAGCCTTGAGCTCGGGTATGCTCCTAGATATCAAAACGGGTGTTTTTTTGGCTTGATCTGAGATTTGAACACCAAAACCGTAGCTCAAAAATGTGATCTGGGCTGGTTCAGTCGACTGAACCTATGAGTTCAGTCGACTGGATCATCATGTTAGAGGTTCAGTCGACTGGACCTGGGAGGTCAGTCGATTGAAATGACTTCTGTTTTGGTTCTCTTTTCCAGTGTGTTTTTCAGTCGACTGGAGGGTGAGTCCAGTCGACTGAACTTAGGCTGTTTTGGAAAATGAAGTGTTTTGGTTCAAGCTTTCCTCGTGCGATGTCTATCCATGGTTTTTATGAAATTCTATGGTTTAAAAAGGGGTTATCAGAGGTTTTCAAAAGGATTTTTGAAAATGGAGTCTTGGGAAATCTTTTCAAACGTGTTTGTGAAGGTTTGGAGCTAGCCTATGGGGGTTGAGTCTTGACTTCTAAAATGTTTTGGTGAAAATCATGTTTCGACATGTTTTGTTTGATTTTCATGGTTCATAGATTGGATCCCTTTGTATACATGTGTTATGTATCTATTTTGTGGGTTAGTTTTGAAATGTTCTCCTTAGATGTACCGTGACAATGGAAATTGTTGAGTTAGGCTTCTGTTGCTCCTCGGTGTAAGTCTAGAAACGTGCGTAGTGTAGGTTCTCTGTACCTTCGGGTTAGTCCCTGTAAATTGAGTGATTGGATGCTTTGTACCCTCGGGCTCAGGTCCCGTAAATTAAGCAGTAGGTGCTCTGTACCTTCAGGTTGAAACCTGTAAATTGAGTGGTTGGTGGGTGCTCTAGACCCTCGGGCTTGACCCGTAAATTGAGCAGTTACGTTGTTGTGACTCCGTATAGAACTTGTCATTACCAAGCCTGTGGGCCTAGGGTAATGGACGAGAGTCTATAGTTGTTGCCTTTGTCTTGAGTTAACCGAGTCGGTACATAGGATTGCATTTTATCGTGTCTCTACGGTTGTGTGTCCCGAGTGGAGAATGCTGTGTTTTACTGGTTTTCCTTAATTGTGGCATGATATCTGTCAGGTTATATGCCTAGTTTCAAGGATAAAAAATTGATGGTTTTTGAGAGGAAAACCTGCTTTGAGGTTTTGTGGTCGAGTTCGCTCCAATCATATGATTGCAAGACCTGTATTACAGTTTACAGTCTAATTTCTATTAGGTTTCGACTCACGGTGTGGGATTTTTTACTATAAAATCTTTTTTCAGGTGAGCACGTGGAGTTGACCAAGTTGTAGAGGTGATGGAAGACTTGCTGTAATTTTTCCTTTTTGAGACATGTACTTACACATGTGGCGCCTATTTAGGCTAGTTTTGTACGTCTTTTGGCGATATGCTTATCATATATGAGAATGCATGTTTACTATTTATGAGAGTTGAACTTGGAAAATCTTTTATCCAAATGTTGTATTTTGATTATCAACTGTGAAACCAATTTTCTTAAATGGGCGTTTTGGTGGGCTTTGGCGTGATTCGAATGTTGGGGCGTGACAACTTGGTATCAGAGCTCTGGGTTCGAATGCCTATGAGCCATGGAATGAGGGTACATCACCTTGTGAGGATGTATGTGTGCTTGATTGCATGTGTTACAGTGTTTTCCTAACATAGCATGATAGCTTGTGGTGCATACGTAGGTATGGAGGTTGACCTTAGGATTGATTAGTCTTTCTTTTGGGCGTTTGGATTAACAAACTTGGGAGCCATGTTAGAGACGCGCTTTGCGGACGTGATTTCTAGCAAGGAATCTGAGTAGGGTTGATTAGTCTTTCTTGTTGGTTCTCCTCGATATGTGAGATGTGACGACATGATATTACGTGGCTATGTGTTAGCATGCTTATCTATCTTTTACGTTAGCAATAACATGTTGTATGGATGCTTATCCTGTTATGTTGCATTCGTTTAGAGTTATGTCCACGCGGGAAGGACGAAGCCGAGGTCGAGGCCGTGGCCGTGGTTTTGGCCGAAGGGACGTTTCAGTCCCAGATATTGAGGATGCTAATGCACCCCAAGGACCTGTTGCTGAGGGAGATTTGTTGGGTGAGATGGTTGGCTCCATCCGGCAACTGGCTGAGGCCACTAGGGGTAGAGAGAGTGTACCTGAGCTGAGAGCGACGGTTGCGATGCATGAATTTTGCCATCTGGACCCTCCTACCTTTTCTGGGGATCCCAATCCCACGGTTGCTACTGAGTGGCTAGAGCTGGTTACCAGGATCCTTGATTCGCTTCAGATTAGGGAAGATGATCTGAGGGTTATATGTGCCACCTTCCAGCTGAGAGGGAATGCTCATATGTGGTGGAAGTTCGCCAAGACCATAGTGGCAGGCACCTGGGATGCAGTCACGAAGGTATTTCTGGAGAAATACTTTCCAGCGACTTTGTGGGATCGCTACAGAGAGGACTTCCTATTTTTGACACAGGGGACGTTGACAGTGCTTGAGTACAAGGCTGAGTTTACTAGCCTATCTTGGTTTGCATAGGAGATCGTACCTACTGATGAGTTTCGTGCAAAACGGTTCGAGAGGGGTTTGAGGCCCGCTATCAGAGACAGAGTGGCAACGTTCAGGATGCAGGTCTTTACAGAGTTGGTGGAGATTTCTATGAAGGTGGAGGACACTTTGAATGAGACGTGCAGAGACAGCGATAGTAGGAGTCAGCAAGGTGGGGGACGTACACAGGATCAGGGGCGTAGGGAGAACAAGCGTCGACGGGCGTCTGGTCTGAGTTCGCATCTAGTGGGGTCGTATCCGCCACAGTCTTTTGTATCCACACCTCTCGTAGTTTCAACGAGAAGGTCTGATTAGAGAAGGCTTCTTTGTCACTGATGCAAACGGCCAGGGCATCGTGTGGCAGAATGTCGGAGTCCTGCGCCTGTTCAGGCATAGTCGCAGTCGCAGGCTCAGGGCAGGGGCCCAGTGGTGTGTTTTGAGTGTGGGCAGTCTGGGCACATCCGGAGGAACTATCCTCAGGGAGGGAGCATTCAGAGTACAGCAAGAGCACCGGCTATTCCATCTAGCCAGGGACGACAACGTATCAACAGCCTAGAGCTCAGACATCCAGATTTGCTGACGGGGGTGCATTAGTGCAGTCAGGTTGACAGTCAACAGTTCAGAGTCGTAGCGGACCGGCCAAAGCCTATGTTCTTGCAGATCCTAGTTCATCCAGAGCACCGGTCGTGCCCGATGCTGCTGCTACCACCTCTATGATCAGAGGTACCTTTCTAGTCTATAGATCATGGGCCAGTGTCCTTATCGACACGGGAGCATCACATTCATTTATATCATCCACTTTTACATATGCTTTGGGGTTGGAAATAGATTGGTTGGGTAGTACTATGTGCGTGGAGACCCCAGTCAGTGGGAGTGTGAAGTTGAGTCTTGTCTGTAGATCCTGCGTGTTAGAGGTCGCCGGTCGTTGTTTAGAGTTCGACTTTGTTATTCTAGACATGACCGCATTTGATGTCATCCTAGGGTTGGATTGGCTGACCACCTATCGTGCCTTTATCGTTTGCGATCGACGGAGGTTGATGATTTGTGCACCAGACGGAGATTGTTTTTGTTTTGTGGGTGACCGGGATGAGGGTTTGAGGTTTATGCGAGGCGTGCGGAACCAGGGCAACCTGGGTTTCCTTTTTGCAGCCCTTATGTTGGATGAGGTAGTTAGGGTTCAAAGAGAGTTACCTCCGGTGGTTTGCGACTATCCAGATGTCTTCCCTGACGATCTATCTGAGTTGCCGCTAAGCTGGGAGGTAGAGTTCTCTATTGATCTAGTTCCCAGAGCTGCTCCCATATCTATACCATCTTATTGTTTTGCACCCACTGAGTTGTGTCAACTCAAGGTACAGCTTCAAAAGTTGCTGGACAGAGGGTTTATATGTCCGAGTACTTCTCCGTGGGGAGCTCCAGCTCTTTTTGCGAAGAAGAAGGATGGATCATTGCGTTTGTGTATCGACTACAGGAAGCTGAATCAGGTGACAGTGAAGAACAGGTACCCGATGCTGAGGATAGATGATTTGTTTGATCATCTGAAGGGTTCAAGCTGCTTTTCAAAGATAGATATGAGATCAGGATATCACCAGTTGTGGATTCGGGACGAGGACAAAGCGAAGACCGCCTTTCGGACTTGCTATGGTCACTACGAGTTTTTGGTCATGCCATTCGGTCTGACGAACGCACCGGCAACGTTCATGGGTTTGATGAACAGCATCTTCCATCCGTACTTGGATAGTTTCGTGCTAATGTTTGTAGATGATATTCTCATCTACTCACCTACTAGGAAGGCGCATGAGGACCATCTGCGTATTGTTCTGCAGACCTTGAGAGAGCACCGCTTGTATGCTAAGTACGAGAAGTGTGAGTTCTGGATGTCTGAGGTAAGGTTTTTGGGACACGTAGTGTCGATAGACGAGGTAGCTGTGGATTCGTCGAAGACTGATGCTGTAACAGGTTAGGAGCGACCGAAGAGTGTTTTTGAGATTTACAATTTTTTAGGCTTAGCAGGATACTATCGGCAGTTCGTGAAGGACATTGCTAGACTCGCTACACCGATGACGCGTCTGACGCGGAAGGGAGTTGTATTTGTTTGGAGTGAGTCCTGTGAGTCAGCATTCTAGGAGCTGAAGACGAGGTTGACTAGCGCACCAGTGTTGATCATTCCAGAGCGAGGCTTAGGATGTACTGTGTACTGTGATGCATCACACGACGATTTGGGATGTGTTTTGATGCAAGGCAGTAGAGTTGTAGCCTATGGTTCCCGGCAGCTGAAGATGCACGAGAGGAACTACCCGACACACGATTTGGAGTTGGCAGCCGTGGTCTTTGCTTTGAAAACATGATGTCACCATCTTTATGGTGAGCATTTCAAGGTTTTCTCCGATCACAAGAGCATAAAATACTTATTTTCGCAGAAAGATCTGAACTTGCGTGAACGACGATGGATGGAGTTGTTGGAGGATTATAATTTTGACTTGCAGTACCATTCAAGGAAGGCCAATGTTGTGGCAGATGCGCTCAGTAGGAAATCTCATGGGTTGTTAGTTTCTGTGGCTATACGTGAGTGGGACATGCTTAGAGCGGTTGGAGAGTTTGATTTGTGTCTCGAGGAGACAGCGACGGGTGCCACTTTGTTTTTAGTAGTTTCATGACCAGCATTGATTGCACAAGGGTTAGAGATCCAGCAGACGGATCAGGAAGCTCAGATGATACGAGATCGTGTTGCTAGTGGAGAGGATACAGCAGGATGGGTTATGGATTCAGACCAAAGTTTGAGATTAGCCGGGAGGTTGTTTGTGCCAGAGTCACGCCGAGTTTATCTTCTACATGAGTGTCATCATTCACGCCTTGCAGTGCATCCTGGAGGCATGAAGATGTACCATGACTTACATCGTTAGTTCTATTGGACAGGAGTGAAGCGAGATGTGATCCAGTTTGTTTCCCGATGCCTCACCTATCAGCAGGTAAAGGCGGAACACCAGAAATCGGTAGGATTGCTACAGTCGTTGCCTATATCAGAGTGGAAGTGGGAGCACGTCACAATGGACTTTGTGTCAAGACTTCCTCGATCACCTAAGGGACACGATGCCGTATGGGTTGTGGTTGATATGTTAACGAAGTCTGCACACTTTCTCCCCATCCGAGTGAGGGATTCAGTGGAACGACTGAGGGGCTTGTATGTCAGGGAGATAGTCTGGTTGCATGGAGTGTCAATGTCTATTATTTTTTACCGAGACGTGCGCTTCACATTGCGCTTTTGGCAGAGTATTCAGGAGGCTTTGGGAACGAACTTGATGTTCAGTACTGCTTTTCACCCCCAGACGAATGGTCAGTCTGAGAGAACCATACAGATTCTGGAGGATATGCTGAGGGCTTGTGTCCTTGACTTCAGGGGTTTGTGGGAGGATCATCTACCGTTAGCAGAGTTAGAATACAACAACAACTATCAGTCCCGTATTGGGATGGCACCGTATGAGTCTTTGTATGGTAGACCGTGTAGATCGCCCGTGTGTTGGACAGATGTGGGGGAGGCCACAGTGTTGGGACCCGACATAGTGCGAGAGACGACAAAGAAGGCTGTTGTGATTTGCCAGCGCCTACTGATAGCGCAGAGTCGCCAAAAGAGTTATGCAAACCAAAGGAGCTGACCTTTGGAGTTTGCAGCGGGGGATCATGTGTTTTTGAAGGTCTCACCACGTAGAGGTTTGATAAGATTTGGTCGTAGCGAGAAGCTATCACCGCGCTTCATTGGACCATTTGAGATCCTTGACAAGATTGGGGATTTTTCTTATCCTTTGGCTTTGCCAGCTCAGTTAGCATTTGTGCATAACGTGTTTCACGTTTCTATGCTTCAGAGGTACGAGCCTAATCTCACGTGTTAGATTGGGCTCAACTATGGGTGGATGAGGATGCCACTTATGAGGAGCGTCTAGTGAAGATTCTTGACACGAAGGAGCAAGTGTTGCGGGGCAGAACCAATGCCTATGTCAAGGCCCAATGGCTTCATCACGGGGTTGAAGATGCGACATGGGAGCTGGAGTCTGAGATACGTGCTAGATACCCAGAGCTTTTTCCCTTGTGACCTTGTAGTGAATTTCGGGGGCAAAATTCCTTAAGGGAGGGAGAGTTGTGAAACCCAGACCTGTCTCTTTTTGAGACTTATACATATATGATGTGTTTTGCAAATATATTTCTAAGATGTATAATTTACTCGTTTTGATGCATGTTTTAGTTTATCTGAGCATGTGGGGTCGGTTCCTGGGGTTGTAGGGAGTTGCTGTGCAATTTTCAAAATTTTCAAAAAAAAAACATTTTCGAGATATTTTGCCTATAAATATCTTCCGTTAGATATTTTTATCAAAATATCTCCTCCTTCTCTCTCTCTAGCTTTAATCTCACCAAACGCTCTGCCTTCTCTCTAACTTCTCGGGGGTCCAGGGCTTTGTTTTTGATAAACCAACTGCTGATCCTTAGTATCGGCATCGTGGTCTACGCATCCATCCAGTTAGAATTTTATTCTGGCGAAGCTCAGTTTTGCACGTTGATTGAGATGTCGAGTTTTGAACTCACCGAAGTAGGATCCTAGACTGCATAACTGTTAGAGGGTACTACATGCAATCCTACGTGTTTCTACCGCTTAAAAACGAATGAAAAGTGTTTTATGTTTCAAATCCAATTTTGGATTAAAACCGTTTTTCGGCGTTCGGTTGGATGAAATCGAAAGAGGGATGTTCCTTTCGAGGTTTTATGAAAGCTTTGAGCTCGGGTATGCTCCTAGGTATCAAAACGGGTGCTTTTAGGCTTCATCTGAGATTTGAAAACCAAAATCGTAGCTCAAAAACGTGATCTGGGCTCGTTCAGTCGACTGAACCTATGAGTTCAGTCAACTAGATCATCATGTTGAAGGTTCAGTCGACTGGACCTGGGAGGTCAGTCGACCAAAATGGCTTCTGTTTTGGTTCTCTTTTCCAGTGTGTTTTTCAGTCGACTGGAGGGTGAGTCCAGTCGATTGAACCTGGGCTGTTTTGGAAAATGATGTGTTTTGGTTCAAGCTTTCCTTGTGTGGTGTCTATCCGAGGTTTTTATGAAATTCTATGGTTTAAAAAGGGGTTATCAGAGGTTTTCAAAAGGATGTTTGAAAACGGAGTCTTGGGAAAACTTTTCAAACTTTTTTGTGAAGGTTTGGAGCTAGCCTTTGTGGGTTGAGTCTCGACTTCTAAAACGTTTTGGTGAAAATCATGTTTCGACATGTTTTGTTTGATCTCCATGGTTCATGGATTGGATCCCTTTGTATACATGTGTTATGTATCTGTTTTGCGGGT